>CM020440.1:37800753-37968533 GCA_009819605.1 Sterna hirundo | reverse complement strand
TTAATTAAAAAGTCAGATGAAAAGTAGTAAACCCTCAAGCTGCGTTACTCGTGATTTCTGTTCTAACCATTAACTGTTTTCATTGAGGTTTTTTTCTTTTTTTTTTTCCTCTTGTCTGGTGCAAAAGTTGAAGCAGATCACAAGCACTTCGGCTGAAATACGGACAAAACACAGTGAAGCGTCTCTGTGCTTCACATCCTCGTGCGATGGATGAGCTGTGGGGGGCGGACAGCCCTGGTTGGGCTGGAGGACAACTTCTTGTAGTGATCTCCTGCCTTTCTGGGTAGTAGAAGGATTACCCAAAATAGGGGCCAGCCGCATAATTTTGGCTCCAGCGCCTACAGATGGGTTTCCAAACTGTCTGATACTTGTTATGGATGGGGAGAGAAGAGGGGTGTAGGATGCCTTATAAATAACACCCGGGAAAAGATGCTCTGCCGAACAGCCTGCAGCGTGGCAAACACTCGCTTCTGCAGAAACAGGGGCAGTTTTCCAAGCTGGTCATAAACTGCGTTGCTTCAGACAGTTTATAAATATTTATCTCCAAAATGTGCATGCAGAGCTCGCAGTTGAAGCGGAGCACACGGCAAAATAAGGAGCTGCTATTTACAGTGCAAAAACCCTTCCTCACATCACAGTGCATAATTTCAAGGAAAAAAAAAAACCAACCCAAAACCTTTTTTCTCTGTTTTTTTTTTTTGTTTTTTGGTTTTTTTTCTTATTTGACCTGGTTTTCTTTGTAGTGGAAGAATAGCCAGCAGTCTGGTTTGGAGGCAGCATTTCAAGCAAGGTGAGCCCGGCAGGGATATGCGGCGTTCTCCTCTGGAGCATCCCCTTTGGGGTTGTTCCAGCCCTCGCTCTCTTGCTAGGAAAAAAATTGAACGTGCCGCCTACCACGATAACAAGGTTCTGGCATCCTTTTGACAGCTGGAGCTCTTGGCGGCTGTTTTTCTTCCTTCCTTCCAACTTTTTTTCAGCAGAAGGAAGAGGCTGAAGGCAGAGCAGCGGTGTTCGCTGAAGCTTCGGGAAGCCTGTTGAGGCTGAGTGCCGGGCATCACGTCGGGTGGCTTTTTTTCCCCCCTCCTTTCTCTGACTCGTTGTCCTTAATATGAATCCTTCTGCTGCTTTGTTGGAAGAGATCAGTTATTACACAGAGAATAAGCCTGGCTTCTCATATCGCAGCAATAATCATTCAGGTGGCAAGGGGTAGTGGGGTACTTGGGGATGGAGAGAGGAGGCGAGCGTGTGTTTGTCTTGCCTGCCCCCTTGAATTATGACAGAACCCTTAAAATAACAAACTGTTGGATTTTTCAGGCTGTTGCATCCCTCAATGTCAACCTTTTGCCATGTCGTAGAGGGGTAGGGAGCTTGTCCTGCGCATCCTTGCCCTGTCCATAACACCCACTCGAGCTGAGCGGTGCCTTCGAGAAGGTACAGGGCGCTGCTGAGAGCTCAGGGGAGGAGGAGGCAGCTGTTTGCCTGCGTGGTTTTTTAAAAACATCGAGATATTGCTGTCACTTGGCTGTCGTCGTGCAAATATCTGGGCCTGCTGGCAACTCAGATACTTCTGCACCGCTGGTTGTTCTGCTGGTGGTGCTGCTGGCATTGCACTGGGGCTGATGCAGCCTGGGGGGGCACTTTGGGAGAGCCCTTTGCTGCAGGTGGCTCAGCCTCTGCCTGCGGCTCGGCCCCAGGGACGGAGCAGCTTCCAGCTGCCGCAGAAAGCAGCAGGCAGCAAGGACAGGGGTGCCCTTGGGTAGAAACACCCCAGTTTTATGCACAAAGGGAAAGGAAAAGCGATGTGAGCTAACCAGGGTTGGTGTGAACCGCGGTGAAGCAGGAGTGGAAGCTCCAAAACGTGTGTAGGCTTTTTTTTTTTTTTCCTTCCCCGCAGTTGCCTCGGCTTTCTCTCCTCCTGCGACTTCGCTGGGAACGAGCTGCTCTCTGCTGACCAGGCGGAGGATCAGCGCTAAACGCTCATCTGCAAACTGGGTGAACTGTGGCTTAAAACTCACTTTAAGCATTTCATACCCTTCTTTCTTTAAAGAGGACTGAAATAACCAAAGCCTAAGTTCAGCCGAATTTTGGGATTGTCGTGTCTTTTAAGAATGAATTCAGGCAAATGGAGGATGACGTGTCTGAGACTGGAGGACTTCGTGCTGACAATCGAATAGTCTAAGTCTCAGTGCTGGTTTTGGTGCTAACATCCTCCCTTTTATTTCCAGGTCCAGAGCATCATTCGCTCCCAAACCAGCATGGGCATGCGCCACAGAGACCGGGCTACCACAGGGAACACCCTGAAAACCGGCTTCAACTCTGCGCTGACAACGTACTTCTTTGGGGCGGATCTGAAGGGGAAGCTGACCATCTCCCACTTCCTCGACTTCCAGCGCAAACTCCAGCATGACATTCTGAAGCTTGAGGTTTGGGTTATTTTTACGTCCTGGGGAGGGCGGCGCAGCACGGACCGCGCGGCGTGGCATGGTTTCTGGAGGAAGAGTATGGGAAAGGGTTCAAAGGCAATTACTACAGCTGCGGCTCATAGCACCCACGGATCAAACCGGTTGTTAGATTTCTGATGAGCGTTTCGGTGGCTGTGGCACTGCCCAGGAACGTCTCCAGCTTTTGTCGGTAGCTGCTCTTGTGGAGCTGCAGCATCAGCCGGCACGTCCCAGGTGCGTCTCCCTCCATGTGGTGCTTGCCTTGGCACTGCCGATGGAGATAAGATTGAGATTCCTTAGAAAAACAAACCACAACAGAGGTGGTGAGTGGGCTGTTGCTGCCTTACTGAGGAAGGCTTGTCGCGCTCCTAATGAGCGAGCTGTGCCCTGAAGGACCTGGGTTTATAACATTCCCCAAACTCCTCGGCTCTGCTTTTGTCCCCACCTTCATATTTGCATCATTATTATGCATATTTCTGTTATGTAAATGTTCAAGCCTTGTTTGAATCCTGATAAATCAGTGGTCCCTGTTAGGTGACCTCCCTTATTCACTCCTGGATTAATGTGCTTTATAAGAAATCCATCTTTTCTGAGGTTTTTTTTGCCTTTCAATTAAATTGAAGGTCTCCTCTTTTTTTTTTTTTTTTTTCTTTGCATTACCATGAGGTAACAGCAGCTCCCAATCTCCTGCTCCTAGTCACATAGCCTGAATTTAAGCACCGAGCTCCAAATTTGGCGGTTTTTTTTGAATAAAGGCAAGTACAAGAACAGCAGCGGGGGAGTCCTTGGTCTGTGTCTCAGCTCACAAGCGGGGCTGACTCCGTTAGGAACGGTGCCCTTCTCTGCAGCAGGCTCAAAGGTTCGACCTGGTTTGAGCAAAACCAGGCTTTTCTTTGCATCAGAAATGAGGGTTTGCCCACAAGAAGATCCCCCCCACAACCACAATCTGGTACAACAACAGTGTTGGGAGTTCACTGTCACCTCAGGCTGATGAGTGAGTGTCCGTGTGCTAAGGGACAGCGTTTTATTAAGTTCCTATTCAGTCAGTCGTTGTGAACTTAACTTGAATTCATTCCCTTTTTTTATTTGGAGTTTTACGAATCTAGGTTAGAAACTGTCTCAAGGACTAATGTTTTTTATGAAGGTAATTGTCCAGTTGGCTGACTTTATGTAACTGGTCGTTAAAGCAGGTGGTGTGGCTCGGCATTTGCAGGGGGAGTAGGTTGGTTGAAGAAAATCTCCTTGGACTGGAAAGTGTCGAGTCCTCAACGCCTCTACAAATTGAAAACAAATGCAATACTTTTTAAGGTTAAGAACGGTGAGCTGGAACACAAAGGGAAGAGAAATAGAGATTACTCCATCCTCGTTTGCCGTCCTGCTCCAGTTTCCCACTGCCGCGTTTGCTCCTGTGCTCCCTCCACAGGTCCCCACTCGTCTCATTACGAAGCAATAGGGTTTTGTTCAGTTTCTTGGTACTTGTTCTTCTTTTCCTTCTGCAACAGTTTGATATTAATTTAGTTTTTAGTGATGTCAGTCAATCATACGTCTTTCTGGTGAATGTTAGTTGCCTTTCTAACAAGTTATTTATTAATTCCGGACAGCACAAGATATTTATGTCTTGGTAAGTTAATGAATATCATAAGCACATCATTACTGAATTCCTGACAGCACCCTTGAGCGCAGTACCATGCTGTGCGTAGCATTTTTTATATACTCATTTTAACAGAAAAATTGACCTATGCAAAGGTAACGGTTCTGTTCTGCCAGACTTAATATTTTCCTGAGTTCGTGATACTAAAGCACGTGATTTTTTTTGTTCGTAGTTCTCATGGATTTAGGCAATACAGGCCTATTTCTGTCCTCGGCATTATGCAACGTGGCCTCTCTCCTCTTCTGCTTTTATCTCTTTTGACGTGATCTCCCACCTCCTCTCCTTGCTTCACATTTGACGTGTTTGTTCACGGTTAAGCGGCTTCTCACACAAGTGTCCAGTGGGTTTGCTTTGCTCCTTGTCCCGGGAGCGCTCTAATGAACTCAGCCACTTAAAACACGTGGTAATTCAGAGAAGAGTTATCCCTCAAGTATTTACCTTGACCTGTGCAAATCAGAAGAACGTGAGAACTGGTGCTAGGAAATACTGTGCTACAGAGCCTCAGGTAACTCAGGTCACTCAGGATTTTTAACAGCTTCCTTTGTTTTATGTGTCTGTTTGGGTAATGAGCTTGTGAGCGCAGTGGTCCTTCATCAGCCTCGTGCTCGACCGCCCGTGCAGATCCTCTCTGGATCCTTCTCTTGGCGTGGCTACCATTACTGGTGGACAAGAAGGAGCAGAAAAGAGCTGGTGGTGGATCTGCCAGGGGCTCGGCTGAACTCTTGTTCCCTCATCTACTCGTCCTTCGCTGGCTTAGCAAAATTCGTACATGGTCTGAAGCTGGGATGGTAATTTGAAAGACAGTTTTTGTTCATGTTCGGTGTCTGAACTCCAGAAAAGGCTTTGGGGAAATGCACCATGAGCAGGTCTGAAGAATATCTCCCGGGCATGGTGCAGCCCCCAAGTGACACGGTGCCTCTGCTCTGAAACGGGGGTGCTTGCTTTCCCTCTTCCAAAAAAAATCTACTTTAAGTAAGACCTTTTTTACAGCTGTTTTCCCTTCGGCTCAGGACCCAGGCATATCTGCAGTTAATACACTTGAGAGCCGGTTTCTTCTGCTGACTGAAGGTGGAACAATAGTTTCTGACCGTCTGAACCCACTTTCCTCTTACTGATTTTAGTTCATTTTTTTTCATACCAAAATATTACTGAATATTTCTTGTTAAGATCGAGCAGAAACTTTCTCAGAGGAATTAGATCAGACCAAGCCCTGAGCATTTCAATGTTCTTTATGGCTGAAGTGCTGACAGCGTGTTTAAGTAACCGTGGCCCGGTGGTTTTGCTTCCTTTCTGCTTATTTTCTTTGATGAAAGTACATTTTCCATCATTTTATGGAAACTCGGCAATCAGCTCAGTTGCAGGAAGGCAAGGATGAGAAAAGTAACCACAGCCTGAGGGAGGGGAGAAGGTTTTAATGGCGTATTACAACTTTTTGTGGTTTGGCTACTTGGAGGAAGCCATGGCTTCCTTGTTGCATTGCAAGTTGGCCCTGAGAACACAGGAACCCACTGCATGGGGCAGGCTGCTGGCAAAGTCCTCCACGTTTTCTTACTCCGTCCACGCTGCCTTGCATTAGCGCCTGTGGAAAGACTTCCTTTCTTCTTGTCTTTTAGCGTGACAAACGGTGACAAGTTAGTCTGGACAGGCTCTGCAGCTATAACGTGTCCTGTTAGGACAGGCGGTATTGGGCTCGAACGTTGCATGTTTTAAAAATTATTATTTTTTTGAGTGAAAGTACTCTGCAAGTTAGGAAGATGGGTAGGAGTTGACATCATTATTTATGCTACTTCTGCTTGTTAGTGTCTGTCCTGGATAGTCCCGTGTTCTTGGTGGACCAAGAGGAGTTCCAGCCAGCCCGTGGCTCTCTTCCAGCCTACGTTTTTCTGTGATTCTGTAAATCATGTAAAAGAGACACGTTAGCCCTTTGCTCTCCACATCTGTGTCAGCCCTGAAAGGCAATCCCAAACCTGCTAATAGCAGTGATTTAATCTCCATACTTAGTCTTTTGTTTCCCCACTCCTCTTTCTGCCAGCAGTGGGGTATGTGCCTATGGCGTAAGACCTCAGTAACTAAATATTTTTTTTTCCACATTGCCTGCAGTGAGATTTCTATAGCACATTGTTTCCCTGACAGTTCCTCGCGGAGGGCGTTTGTTCTCGGCTGAATTGGTGAAGCAGGTACTAATCCAGCCCTGCCCCTTGTGAGGATGTTTTCCTGGCGGGAGATGGCAGGTCTTGGAGAGACAAGGTTGTGCCACGCAGCTCTGAGCAACCCCGCGTCTCAGTCTGGTGTGAACTGGGGTCTGCACTTTGGGCTGGTGGGATGCAGTTTCCCATGGAGGAGCTTGCCGGGTAGGTTGAAGAGTCAGATCCTCCTGCAGATGGGTATCCCTGTGCTTAAACAGAGGGATCTTTGCAAATCGTTTACCCAAGGCTCAAGGGTGCCCCTCCCAAGTAAAAGGTCTTCCAAGCACTGGAGCAAAGAGAAGTAAAATGGGATTCTGTGAGAATACGGCAAAGGTGCCACACGTCATTGATGCCATCCAGAAAATCACTGATTTTACGTGTCCTGTAACAGGTGATACAAGAGAAACTTTTTTACCCTGGAAACTCCTGTTTTCATGACCAATGCCGATAACGATTGCTGCTCGGCTTGGTTTTTATGAAGAAGGGGTGATGGATGCTCTTCCATCTGCACAAATCTTGTTAGAAAGTCCTAGATCTTTTTGGGTCTCAACCCTCTGTTAACGAATATTCTGGTTTCAGAAGGCATTTCTAATGCTTCACAATCTGTTTTTAGGGTAATAATTTGAGTTCGTAAGTGCCTTTCTGTTGTGAGTCCCAGTGCTGGGGTTGTTGGTGTCTCAGTAATCCTCTACCAAGTATTAAAAGCTGCTGTGTTTATGGCATTTTCCAGTAGAGGCACAAAGCACAGCTTAAACAAGATTTTTTGGGTTCTGCCTTGTTTTTATATGGGCGTGCAGACTGATACAGACTTTCAGTGATTTGTTAACACGGGCAACAAAGTTTGCAGTAATGAGTTGCGCATCTTTATCTGCTGCAGTGATGTAGGTGAAAGAAAAGAGTCACTTAAATAAATAGTTTTGACTGGCCTGAAAAATGAAGTCTGGCTGTGTCAGATTAGCCAAGCTTTGTAAGGAAGGGCCCCAAACTTGGACTCTCTGGAGGTCAATTTGCTATCGAACTTTAACGAGACGCTTTTATTTTAAGTCTCCCTTACGGCAGTCTCTGTCATGGTTAGCTGTGTTGTCTCACAAAGTTGTCCTTTACCTGCTGATCCGCTCACCGTCTGCTTCACTGCTGGCCTGGCCACTGTGGGAACAATGATGGGGGATGTAACACTTTCTCTTTTTTTCTAATGAATTCCTTCTTCTCTGCATCCTGTAATGCATTTTGTATGCTTGCATAGTTTTGTCAGTTCTATAGCTAGTTCTATATCTTCTATATCTACATCTCCTCTTTAGTCCCCTACTTGCTTTCTCTTCCTCCGCATGGTCCTTCCATATGAAAAGCCAAACCAGCACTTGTGAAGTTGTCTCTTTAATGGGGCAATTAGTGGCAGATACAAAAAAAAAAAATTGCTTGGGTTCTTTCTTAGTGATTTCGTGACCTGGTTGCAGCGCTTACCCGAGGTGTCTCTCACTGGGACATCTCTGATGTGTAAAGGTGTTAAGGAACGGTTTGAGTCACCTGGGATGCGCCTCTCTGAAACCACGCAGTATGCCATGGGAGAGGAGGGGAGGATGAGCTGATCGTTGAGTGCAGAAAGCCTAAAATGTGCCTCATGGGCCCTCCGTTCATCCCAGAGAATGAGCAATTCAGTGGGAAGGTGAGGTGGGGACGCAGCGCCGGGAGGACCCAGGCTCGGTAAGCTGTACCACAGGGCTTGAGAGCTCCTGCCCTGGGGAGCACGAGTGCTGGAGCTGGGTCGTGAGCGGTGGGAGGGGGGCATCCAAGCCCTGGGGGGGGTGAAGGGCAAGCATTGGCTGCTGTGAGAGGGAATAGGTAAAGCACAGAATTAGAGCAGGGAGAGGAATATTAATAAGCTGAAAATACAACTAAAAAACAGCTGCTTTTTAGGACAACCAAAGAAAAACCTGGAGCAGAATGTTTGTGCCTCAGATCTCATCTCAATCTCCCCTCTTTCACTTTAAAACTGTTCTCCCTCATCCTATGGCTCCCCTCCCTGATCCAGAGTCCCTCCCCAGCTTTCCTGGAGCCCCTTTAGGGACTGGAAGAGGCTCTAAGATCTCCCTGGAGCCTTCTCTTCTCCAGGCTGAACCCCCCCAACTCTCTCGGCCTGTCCTTACTAGAGTCAGGGATGGACAAAGCCATGATGAGTTTAGTGCCACGAAGAAAGGAGTTATCAGGATCATTCCCACAGATCTATGTACTCCCTCTTTGCGTTTAATGTGTTAGAAGTTTTAGGGAACAGAAATAAGGCTGGTGACCGTGACTTTGTGATGGATAGCCATGAAGGTGTGGATGACAGAATTTTGTGACATCTCCGGTTTAAAGTGGGATCATCTGACCACCGTAAATAGTTTAATGTCAGAGAACTCTGTAGTTAAGGAGTCCCAGCCTGGCATACGTATGTGTAAGCTGGGAATTTCTGGACAGGCAGTTGAAATCATTTGCACAGCTCATCATGTCTTCGGTGGCATTCAGAGCTTCTGGTGACTTGCTTTTGTCTTGGCACGTGAATGGAAAGGGTCTTGTGAAGCTTTCAGGTTGACCATACTGTCTCAGTTAGGGTTTGGGGAAAAGCTGGCATTCATTTTTTGTCCAGTGTCGGTAAGACAAAGACTTGGTAAGAATGCAGAGTGGGATGTTAGTATGGAAAAAAACGTGGAAAATAGGAATAAGTTACAAGGCCGTGGCATGCGCAGCTTAAAGGAAAGGCGGAAAGGAGGTATAACTGTCTCAGTAAACATGAGGATTCACTGTAAAGAAAACTGAGGCGAGTCGTTTTCATCAATCAGTAATGGCAGAGCAGGTAACGAAAGGCTGAAATGCGCACCAGGGAAAGGTTAGGTTAAATGTAAGAGGGGTTGAATTTCAGTCCCTTTTTTCATTAAGAAGGGAGAGTGCCGGTGGGTGGTTCCCCATCGTGGGTGAGGTACCGAAAGCTGTGCTTCGTGCCTCCATTGGAGGACACCATGAACACTATTCCTAACTGATTCCTACCCAGCACAGGCTGCGAAAGGAAGCGGGAAATCATCTGTGCCAGCGAAATCAAATCAAGCCCAGTGCTTCATTGTGAAAGGTGAAGGAAGAGTCGGGTATCGGCTGTGGGGTGACTGGGGGGCTCAGGACCATAAGAGCGCATCCAGCATCTGCACGCCAGCTGTGAAATGCTTGGTGAGACATCCTGAGGGTGCTGCCCGCTGTGCTTCAAGGGGTGATGGGTGCTCAGTCACCTCCGTACTCAGCCTATATCAGCACGGGAAGACCACGTCTGGCTGTGCCGTCCGTTGTCTTCAACATACCTGTTGGATTGAAATCAAGCAAAAGCACTCAGGCAGCCCCCTCTTAAGTGGTGACCTCAGCTGTGACCTGGGTCCGCCCCACCAGCAGTGACAAGTGAGCGGTTGCAGCACTGCGACTGGCAGTGGCACGCTGAGGTTACAGGCGGTGACACCGAGCAGGTACCCAGCATCAAGAGGAGAACCTTCCTGCGGTCAGCAGACCAAAACAGTCCGTGCTCCAGAAGAGTGACATGGGTGTGATGATACACATGCATCGAGGTCCTGCAGCTGCTTGTGAACGTGGCTGGGACATGGCTGCAACGGCCAGGAGCAGCTTTGCCATCTCCTCATTTGGGATGCGTGCTTCATGGACTGATTATCGTGGACTAGATGATCTCCAGAGGTCCCTTCCAACCCTATGTTTCTATGATTAACGCAACCATCGCAATGCCCGGTGAGAAAACACTCACTATGGTATCTGCTGCTGCTTTGCTTACATTTCAAACGGGTGAGTTAAATGTGGTTGATGCAGCGGCTCTGCAGGGGAAAGCATCTGAGGGTTTTGTTGGAATTTCTATTTATTGCATCGTTAGCAGCAGCGGAGGGTTCTGCTCTGTAACAACGGGCTCCTTTGCTTTATGAAGCGTGTGTAAATCCAGTCCCGAGCTCCTGCAGTGCAGCGTGCTGAGCCCTGCGCTCGCGCAGGCAGCAGAGCCTTTGGTAGGACCCCTGCAAATAAAATCCCAAAGGTGGCATTTTGATTAATTACGTTGCCACGAGAGCGTGTGTGGAGGTTTGTATCTCCGAGTCTGTAAAGTAGAAGGGCTAAGCTAGTTAGCATAGACACTTTTGTTCAAGTGCGCACAATTTAGTCAACAAGGAGCCAGGTAATCCCAAAAATTGATGGGTAAGAGGCTGGGGATGTCTGCGTGAGCATGCTGGGACCGCAGAGGCATGGCTGGGTGAGGTACCTGGGCACATAAGCTCCATACAGAGGAAGGCTTGGGGCCAGCTCTAGCCCATCCCTGGCAAGCTCAGCACATGTGTGGGATTTCGTGCTGGTGCCGGGTTTCATGCTGGTGGGAAAGGCAAGGACCATCTCGGAAGCTTCTGCGGCTTTGTTTTGTTACTGCGGCATTTGCGATGTCCCGGCTAGCTGACAAAAATCAAAGCAGACGTTTAGGGCTATGTGTTTTCCATCTTCCCGCGGACTCTCAAGTACAGTGACTATGGGAGCGTGGGCAATGGGTTTTATTAATCACAGGAGAGAAAAAAAAAAAGAAACATTTATCACCCAAGGGGCTTGCTGCGCTTCCTTGAGAATGCCAGCCAGCTTCTTAAGCACGACCCAAAATAAATACAAATTGAGTCCTGCGTGATAACAGCACGCTAAAATCTCTGGTTGGGAAGTTTGCGATGCGCAATTCTTGTAGCAGGTATCTGACTTCTCCCTCGTCCTTCTGCTATATGAATTTTAATCCTCTTGCTCTTTTTTCCCCCTTTTCGAGCTCCGAAGACAGAGCTGTTGGGCGCCTCCCCGCGTTCCTGTCTGTGCTTCGTCTCCCAACTTCGCGTCTGTCGGGATGTTAGGGACGCGGGAGCGGGACGCAGGCACTCCCTTTTCCCTGCTAGGCTCAATCAAACTGCTGCAAGCTTATTTTTCTTGGCAAATTGAGTGCCAAAGTCAAGCAGAAACAGCGTGAACTCTAACAGGCAGCGAGAGCGCTGTATTTCTTAATAAAACTGTGTACATCAGTTCCATGGAGATTTTTATTTGTGTATTTCAGAGTAACAGTTTGGCTCCGGTCCTTGCGGCTCCGCCATCCCCTGGGTAACCCCGCAGGGGGTGCCGGGAACTCGTACTGCTTCTGAACTTTGCTCTTCTCTCGTTCAGCGAGTGGGTAGGATCGGAAAAGCTGCTCCGTTCCTGGCGCCGAGGTGCCAGGAGCGTTGTCGAGGGCAGGAATGGCAGTGAAGGAGCCAGGTCTGGAGAGCAGTGGTGGGAAGTGGCTGCCCGGCTCTTCCCCCTCTCCATCCCGGCAGCCAGGCGAGCGCTTCCCCTTAATCTATCAGATGCGTCCTTTCCCCTTAGTGTTACTGATTCCTTTACGTTTCCTTCCTTTCATAACTCCGCCGCCTGAAATTTCAAAATGCAGATCTTTTCAGAGCCGGCAAGAAGTTATTTTGATTCATGAGGAGGAATTTCAGGTGCCGGCTGTTTCCATAACCAAAAAAGGTTTCCATAACCTTTTTTAACTGCTCATTAAAGCGTAACAAGTGGCTGGTGATTGGAATTAATTTCCCCCCCCCCTCGCAGGCAGCGGTGGCACGCCAAGGTCAGTGAAAGCTCAAAAGCAGCCATCAGACACCCGGTGTGCTGGGATCACACTGCTGCTGGCGGATGTACGTTTTTAACCTGGCTGCTACGTATTCGCTTAAGCTGCTCTCGGCGAGCAGAGGGAGAGTGCCAACAGGGCAAGCGTGCGGAAGACTGGATTTTTCTCACGTGAAAATAGCTCCCTTTTCTTTCATAGGATTTTTTTTTTTTTTAAGGTAAAGAAAGAGACTCAAGCAGCTGCTGGTAGCACAGGGAGGGTTTCTTCCTGACCCGATCCAGCTGTACAACCCACCCTTGAGTCCAGGGAACCAAGGTAGGGGAGGCGGTTAATGGGAAGTTAAATAATTTGGATGCTCTGGCTGGTTTTATGAGGCTCAGAAGTGGTTTCCGAACTGGAGGATTTCGGGGATGCCATCTGCCTGTCCCCGGCAGAGCATGGACCACCATCACCAGTAGGCAGTGCCAGCTCGGCACAGCCGGCAGGGAGCCTCTGGGACCATTTTAGATCCATGTGCGCTGGAACCTTTCAGCGTAATTACAAAAAAAAAAAAATAAATAATTAATATTTCTGAACCTTTGATCTCTCCAAGTAAAAACCCTTTAGAAATTTTTGCCTCGCCTTTTTTTTTTTTTTTTTTTTGGCAATAATTTGGTGCCTGTGCGAGTGCTACAGCTTACTCCTAAATATATTAAATTTTGTTTGGACGGAGGAGGTTGCTGGAGTTAGGAAGACGGACGGTGTTTTCTCTTTTTTTTTTTTTCTTTTTTTTTTCTTTTTTTCCCCCCCTCTGTCATAGTTGTATATGCAGCTTGACAAGA
Source organism: Sterna hirundo (assembly GCA_009819605.1). Taxonomy (NCBI): domain Eukaryota; kingdom Metazoa; phylum Chordata; class Aves; order Charadriiformes; family Laridae; genus Sterna; species Sterna hirundo. Next base: position 37,955,796 of record CM020440.1, on the reverse strand, counting down.
GATGCTGGCGGCTCGCTTCTCCAGAACTGGAAACAGAGCCAGTGCTGCAGTAGTTTGCAGATAAATAATGTATTACAGCCTGTCAAATAAAGCTGTGAGCAAATACCACTTTAAAGGGTCATATATTGTGAATCTGAATATTACCCTACAAATCATTATTTCCCAGACCCTTTGGATTCCTTATTACCTACACCGCGGCGCTCCGAACAGCTCACCTTTTTCAAATCCCCCTAAACCTGACAGAATTAGTATTAGCAATATTTCTGCCATTGCCGTTTGTTTAGCCAGCATAAATAAGCTCAAAAATCATTCCTCAACACCTTTCTCTCAATCCAAAAGTCCTTGTAGATTTTTTTTTTTTTTTTTTTGCTCTCTCAATTGGAAATCAGAAGTGGCGCGCACGCGTTTATTTTTTTCGATGCTTGCTTTGAGATTTTAGGGAATGCATAGTTCGTTTGATTGGTTTATAGGAGAAGCTTTCACAGAAATTTAAGAGCCTGCTAAAATAGAGGTAGGTATTTGGCTAAAGGGGTAGAAGTTACATTGCCAGGATGCCTGGCTGCAGTTAGTTTGAAGTTCAAGAATACCTACGTCAAATTTACAGAATTTAGATTTAGGAGTCTTTCTGAAAACATAAGAACATTATAAATGGAAGATGCTGATTCTCGCCCAGCAGGAGTACTATGCTTCGTGGTATTTGTGTTTAAAATCCGCTTTAAAACTGTGGCGTGACCATGTTTTGTATTCTTTCTTTGCACCTGGGCGAACAGCAGGGGAGGCGCCGCTGTTTTTTCTTTTGGCGTTGCTTTAGGGAAAGTTGGAGCCGCGTTTGCATCACGCCGCGTCCCGTTACAGCTGGGTGTTCCCCTTGGCCCGTCCGTGGGCTTCGAGGCTCTTGGTGCTGGTTTCGGTTGGTCTGAAACGGCGTTTGAGCCTCTGCCCAGCGCAGCCACTGGGAGGGGGTGAGGGTTATTTTAACCGTCATCTTCGGCAAACAAAGCAAGGAAAAGACCAAACGTGCGACAGCAGGTTAGGAAGGAGGAGGAATCCCGCTTCTCAAGTGTGAGGTCTTTACATCCCTTTGTGGTTGCACAGTGGTGCTAAGCCCTCTCCGAAGGTGTTGGTGCCCTGATGTCCCTCCCCGGGCAATTGCAGAGCTGGCGTTGCTCTCTCGTGTAGCTCAGTCTGGTGGCAGCGATGACAACACACTGCTCGCTGGTTTTTAAGCAGTTTTTTATACTTGCAGCCTTTGATTAGACAGGGTTTTCAGCACTGGGGTTTTAGGTAGAAATATCCCATGTTAATGCTATTGGTTATGACAAATTTAACGCGGGAAGAGAGTCGGCTGGAATCAGAAGTCTTCCCCTGAGGAGTGTCTGGTACCCGAGCTTGACCTTCTTCTGGAGGAGAGATGTCCTGGGGGCAAGTTAAAATTTCGTCTTACATTTTCTTTCCAAAACACAGCGGTGTCTCAGCCGAAGCCACATGTCCGACCGCACCGAGCCTGAACTGGAAGGGGTGATTCAGCCCTTACTCCCCGACGTACAGCGTGCCAGGGCTGCAGGTCGGTGCTCACAGAGACACGACGCTGTTTGTACCCTAAACCTTCGGTTTCAATGACGTCTCCTGATTTCCCCCTTGTGTCTCAGATTGGAAAAGTCTACATTTGCGAGGTGGATGGTCCGAGTCGGGAGCAGCATTTGCGATGGCCCATCTCCATGGCTAAGGAGGACCCAGAGGAGGTCCTCCTGCCTGTGCCAGATGGCTCCTTAGCCATCATCAGAGCTGCTTCATTTCCCAGCAATGAGCCTTGCAGCTGGTGGTGGCAGAAGGAGAGCTGAAAGGAAGCCAATGTCTGTGTTTTAAGAAGTTCCAGCGTATTTGGGTTTTTTTTGGAATAAAGATGTTTCTCGTGGTGGTGTCTCTGAATTGGTTCAGGCTGGATGCTGAATGCAGCTAGCATTTGATTTCCCGCAGGAGAAGGTGGATTGAGTTAGTGGGGGGAAAAAAACAGTGAGTTAGTGGGGGGAAAAAAACAGTGAAGTCTGGAAGCGGAGGAAGGATGATGGGTCCGTTGTTTTATGGTGGGTCCTTGTATTGCCTTTCTATAAAGTTATGCAATTAAGGGGATGTGTAAGGAGAGAAAATTGTCTGTTTATTTGCCTTCTGCTCTCCTCGTGTGATGAAGCCTTTCCTCCCTGTGTTGAAGAAAAGAGAGTAGGGTTATTTATTCAGAGAGAGAGCTAAGATAGCAGGAAGCTTACCCACATTTCAGCTTATAAAGGAACACGAAGATGTTCATCCTGTCTGATGGGGATTTTTGGGGGGGGCTGGGAGTATTTAACGCATGGTTAAGATTATGGGTGGTCTTTTAAATGGTTGTAGGAAGTGTCCTAGTGTTCTGTATGGACTGGCTACTGGGTCTGGACTAGCGAAGCTGGGTCAGGCTGGCAGTGGGAGAGTGAAGTGCTGGTGGTCTCTTCACAAGAATACACTGCTCACTGTTTTTTAAGAAGTTTTTTTTTAATAGTGCCCTATTTCTCCTGCCTTCTTCTCCCTTCCATAAACGTCTTTGATTTCCTTGCTGGCTTTTAATGAGTTTCAAAACACCGCCCGTTATATTTTAGGCTAATTTCTTCAGCATCTCAGGCGTCCTGGCTTGCAGGAAGAACACCGGAGAGCGTTATATTTCATTATTCACTGTATCCTTGCTGGTGTGCGGATGCGGAATCCGCTGCTGGCACCAAGTGGCTGCAGCTGGAAGCTGCTCCGGAGGTGTTGGACTCACCAGCCATCTGTGGTGTGTGCGTAGATTTTGGGGGCTGCAGTTCAGAGGGGTAGGACCCTTCTTCCCGCCCCAGATTCCTGATGGTGGGTGTCACGCATGGGAGCTGCTCTGTCCCGCGCCCGCCGGTGCCCTGCGATGCCGGCGGAGTGATTGCCTTGGTCGTGCTTTTCCTTTCTTTAAGATATATGAAAGGGGAAAAGGCTGTCAGAGGACTTGTTTGCTTATAATAAATCTCAGCGTGCTCTGCCCTGCATCCCATCCTTGCGGGGTTCGGTTTCCCCCCCTCTGAGTGACTTGAAAAATAACCCGTACAGTAACATCACATGCATGAAGGCAAAGGATCGGGATCACCTGGGAAAGGACACTATTCTTTCCTGCCTCTTCAAATGCTTGGGGGATTTTAACACTTAACACTGTCCATAGACCATGTATTAAGTACTGATTGAAAAATTACTGTAGGTTTTTACACCCTCCTTCATTGTCAAGTGGCGATGACGGGCGAGTTGTCTTCTGTAGGCAAGAAGACATTCCAGCAGGCAGGAGAGCACGGATGTGGGACCTCTGCTCCCAGGCAGGGAGGTGGGAAAGGGTGGTGTCAGGGGTAGCTAGTTTTATTTTGAAAGCTGAAATCAAGGTTTTTCCACTCACAAATTACTCAAAGGCAAGTTTCTTTATGAATAAACACGATTGCTAATGTATCAGGAAAAAAATAGGATTCTCTCGCCAAAATTTTTCTTTCTCTGCATCATCTTTAAGTGACATCCCCCGCTCACCCCTTCTGTAATTAATTTAAATATATCTGACACTATCTTGGAGGCAAGTTTGGGACTTTCTTTACCCATCTTCGTGATTTTCTTGCTTTTTCTCAGTTCAGTGGTGATTATATTTGAATTTAGAAACTGGTTGTTGACCAGCTCTCACTTGTTCTAGGCTGGCCTTTGGCTTTCTTTTGGGAGGACGTAACGCTTGGCTGCCAGGAACTGACTCTGGCCATCTGTGAGCATTTTGGTTTAATGTTAGAGGTGTTCACTTTAAAGTGAGATAAACCCAGAATAAGAAGCGTTAATTCCATGGTTTTCAGGCTTTTTTTTTATTTCTTGTGAATAATGTTGGTATGGTGTTTTGACTCATCGCGGCACCTGATTGACCACCTGCAGGAATTAAAAGTTGGAACCAGTTTGGAGGCCACAGGGAGGGGGAATGAATTGGTTTATGCACAGGGTCTCAGCACGATTTTGAACTTTAAAGAGGTCTGTATAAATATGTTATTTTAGTTCCTTCATCGTAGATTTGTTTTATCTTTGTTTTGTCCATTAATACAATCTCCCAGCTGTGCGATAAAAGACTAAAGCTCTTTTGTCTCACGCAGTGGGTCCGCTGCAGGTGAGGCTCTTGCTATTGCTGCGATCAAGACTCGACTCTATTCTCAATAAATTTCGCAAGACGCCAGAAATACTGCAAGCATCAGCATGTTAATTGTGCTCCACGTTTCGATACTGCTGCTCAGAGCTGGTGAGATCCACGTACTTGCGTATTGGAGCTATTTTTAAGAGATGCTGTAGAAAGGTTTGCCTCCAGAAGGGCTTTCCCTGCCTGCCTTGGCTCGTGTCTTTGACAGCCGATGCAGTAACACTTGGTAATTTCTTTATTTTCCCTGTAGTGCAGAAGAATCCCCGGTGACTGGTCTGGACCAGGTTGCCCAAACCCAGAGTTTGTGTGTTTCACTACAGCCCTGTCCATCCTTTCCTTGCGTGAGTGATGGTTGAAGCGTGCCAGTGGGACCTGCTGGGAAACTTTTGGGCCAGTACGCTTTGTTTTCGTAATGCAAGAGGATTAATGAGTGGCATCAGGCAACTTCTTGGGGGAAAAATTTGTCATGTGGCTATTTAGACATATCGGTCCAGCTGCAGCTTCCCACCAAGGAAATCCTAAAACTCCGAGGATCAGAAGCTGAGAAAGTGAATCACAGGAGGAATAAGCATTTTTTTCCCCCACTGCTTATTCTCTAGCTATAAACATTTAGTAATAGGTGCCATTAGATAAGATAACTTAATTTATCCGTTTTCAATAGTGACATTTGAGACGCAGAAGTTAGTTTGCATTTAATTTTAGGAGTAATCCTACTTAAAGCATGCTTGTCTGCCTTTTCCCAGCTGCCTGGCTGCAGACATTGACTGGAAATTACAGCGTTATTCTTAATGTACCTACTTTCCCCAGGTAATCCTTAAACCATAGGTTTGTTTCATCATGTTTTATTTGGGAAAGCCCGAGGGAGAGGAGCTGAAGGGCTCACTGAGACGCTCTGCAGCAGCGGTGGGCCAATGGCTTTGAATATCTCGGGGACACGGCTGAAAATGGGAAAGAAAGAGAAAAGCTGGGCTGAGATGATGCGTTTCATCGTCATGCTCCTGTTAAGACTTCTTCAGCATGGCGTTTGGAGAGTAATCCTGCTCTCTTATCTTAAAGCTGGCACCAAAAGGCTTTCCGTGAGACACGTCAGGAGAGAAATGAAGATTAAAAGTTCATTTTATCATTTTTGTTTTCTGCTCTTTTTTTGCATCCGGTAGTGCAAATCTGACCACTGTCTGAATGCCCGGTTCCAAAAAAAAAAAGCCGTGAGGAGTTGGCCCTTTTCTATTTCCCCACCTGCCAGAGCGCAGGGAGCCGTGCTGCTTGTGTGACCCTGGGGAGCTGCACAGTGACGACGCCTCCGTGCCGGGCTGGGGGAGAGGACCGCCAGGTTTCCAGATGCTGACTCAAGGCTTTTCTAAGCGCATTCACCACTGACGAGCTTGGTTTGAGATATTCCGACCCGTTTCTTGTCCTGTAATAAAAGTTTCCATCTCACGCGCTGCTAAAATTCAGGATATTGAAGGCAGTTGGTAGAAAAATATTATTTGTGTCTTTTGGGCTGGAATGAGGAATATTGTAGTAGAAGAAAGCATCGGCGCTGCTTTTGAAAGGATACTGACTGCGGATTTTTGTGTCTCTTGGGTACTGTAAAACTTCTTTGCGTTCTTCAAAGATGGCAGAAAGGACTACCTCTGCTTCTTAATGAAGAACACGTACTTTTTCTCCAAATGAGTTTTCCCTCTGCTTTCCCCAGCACATGAGAAGGGGAGAGGCGGGTGTTTTGTATCATGAGTAAACCCCAATGTCTGTATCAGATGACAGTAAAAAGAAGTGCCAGCTTTTTTTCCCGAAATACTGCGTGGGGCACTCAAGGGAAAGCCCAAGGTACTAAGAAGCGGAATTTGTCCAGTTGGGAGCTGCCTCCTGCCAGCGTAGTCCATCCAAACCCCTCCAGCCCTGGCCTTTCATCCGTTTCAAATGCAGTTGGAATCACTTGGCGTCCCGCTGGGAAAAGCAGCAGAAGTCTGGCCGCTATGCTAATAACTAAAAAGTATTTACCCCCAACTTGGAGTTAGCCTGGGAATGGTAATAGCTGGTTTGCAAGCAGCCTTGGTGTTACGTAGCGTAGTTAAAAGTGTATATATTAAAAGCGTGTATAGGCAGCCGTGTCTGGAGCTCTGCCTCCACGCGGATTGAAAGCAAGGCTGGTGGATCCGCCAGCTTTCATCTCCACACCTTGATCTCGGTTGGGTACCTTGCCGGCTTTTGTGTTCGCTGCGTAATTAAGCACGGAAGAGCGGTTCAGGCAGAAATGGTTAACTCACCAAGCAACACGATGTCAAGTCAGTGGTACTGAGTTGTTCCGTAGGAGTTTAAAGATTAATTTTGTTGTTAAATGTCACCTTCTGGCTTGTGATCAGCTACAGCATAGGTCAGGTGTTTTCTGATAAATTTGAAGGAAATCAAATAAGGCATCCTGAACGCTGAGATCTGTGAAACCGAAGTCGGTTGAAGTCTAACGCTGTTGTTTCTAGAGCCACGAAGAGGTGGGCGGGGGGAAGGAAAAGTTGAAATCTGCATTATTTGTCTAGCAGAGACGTGGGGCTCAAACCTGGTGCCTTCCCAAGTCGGGACAATACTCTTCCCTTCTCCCTTGCAGTGAAAGCCAGGAGAACATTAACTAGTGCTGGAGAGAGGGATTAACGGAGAAGGCCTCTCTCTGCTGAAGGGCTTGTAGGAAGTTCTGCAGGACCCTCATAGCCACCTTCGTTAGGGACTTAGGAAAAGATGAGCTTTTTGGGACTGGGGAAGGTGAGGCCTGGAGACCTCCATGAACCTTCCCTCGCCGAATCCACCTCTACAGGGCTCGGGGCAGAAAAGAGCTACAATGAGACTTAGGTTTTGCAAGATTTTTCTATCCTGATTTACTAACCACCAGCCCCCTGTATAGCAATCATAGAACCGCTCTTACATATACTTCTTTTAAGCACACACTTGCACCTTAGCTCAGTCCTGCGCCGGTTTTTTATCAGTTTATTCAGACGTCCAAGCTGGAAGTGCCTGTGAAGAACACCTTAGTGTTTGTTCTTGATTTTCACCCCTTTGGAAACAGTTAGCTTGGTTTCAAGTTAAAGTAATCATCCCGCCTTGTCAAGTCCAGCTCTACAAACGCTGTTCCCCTGCGAGATAAAACTAGGAGGGTGAGGTACAAAGACTCCTTCTACAGGTTGGCCAAGGAATAGCGCATAGGGAACATGTTGATTTATTGATGGAGACAGCCTTGGGGGAAGCAAATATTCAAATACATCAGGATTTCTCCCTCGGCAGCGTTTCCTGCAGCGTTCATTTGTTATTACAGTGCCTTTTTACACCCTTCCCCTGGACGGAGCTTTCCGCTGCGCAGCCTTGTTGTTATCTCCCTTTATGTTTTATTTATTTTATTCTTTGTGTCCCCTTCCAGTTTGAGCGGCACGACCCGGTGGAGGGGCGGATCACGGAGCGGCAGTTCGGCAGCATGCTGCTGGCCTACAGCGGGGTGCAGTCCAAGAAGCTCACTGTCATGCTGAAGCAGCTCAAGAAGCACTTCCAAGACGGAGAGGTGGGTGGCAAATCCGGGACGTTGCGGTGGGGATGGCCGGTCCTGCGCCCCGCTGAGAAACACGTAAACTGTCTCCCTCTTCCTGCAGTGCGGGGGGGACATGCTGACTTTGTAGGCGATCGACGCTTTGCCAGCAGCAGGGAGGTGGAAGAGGTGGGAGTGCGGCGGGCAGGGTCCAGATGAGGGTGTAGCCTTGTTCCTATTAAAAATGGGCGCTTTAATTTTCAAAAACTTCAATTCCCTGAACGGCACCCTGGGTCTGCAGCCAGAATAAACGTGGAAGACGTGCTCCTAGTTACTGGCTTGACCTTGGATTAATTAGCTGCTGCGGCTGGGCCATTTATTATTTAGTTCCGAACTTCTGTGAAAAATTATTTGAATTACTCATGATTTGGAGAGGAATAAGGTTGCAGATCCTACACTTGCTCATTTAGTGAGAGACCTTGGAATAAGACATCCGTACCGAAAGGACGTGCTTTATCAGGTGAGGCAAGTATGGGCTGCTGAATTACTTCAGTATTAGAATTTCACATCTGCTTCTATAAAGATGGATTGTTCTTTTATGAACTGGGTTATAAAAAAGCGATTTGCCCAAATGGGAATGGATGGAAAATCTTTGGCTGCATATGGGGTCGGTCTGACTGTTTTAGAGCCACTTTCCCTCAACATCAGAACTGGCGTTTATTCCTTCACTTGTTTAGATGCAAAGTGTGTTATAAAACACAAGTGTTGGCCAGGGTCTAGTCCTTTTTTTGTCTCTTTTTGAGGCCATAACTGGACTCCTGTGGTGTGCAGGAATCCTCAGTTCATACGAAGCCACTCCAGTGACTTCCCCCCCTCCCCCCGCCCCCGTTTTCTCCCACTTTCAGTGGTGCTGGAGGAGAATTTGGGCGTACTGAAGCAGCGGGCACGTAGGCTAATAGGGCTCTATTAACTGCAAATAATGCCAAAAAAGTTAAAAACTGGAAGAACCTGTAAGCAAGCCAAAAGGCCACACTCAGAGTTGCATTCCTGCCAGAGGAGCCACGGTACCTGCAGCTTCTCGTGGCCTTGGGGTACCAGAAAAGAGCAGTTTTTTGCAGATTCCCTCATGTTTTGTAGGAAAATAGGCTCAATAACAGGCTGTTATCAATAGATGGTGGCAACATGTTGTCGGAGCTGAGAGACGTTGCGTGTTAACATTTGGAAATCTCCCTTCTTAAGCTCCTTGTCATCGGCTTAAATAAGACCAGTGATGTTGCCAAGGTTGTGTCCGATTATTTGATCTTTGAGCGAGAGACTGCAGATTTGGCTTTTCCAATACGTCTGCGCCCATTGAGTTTTAACAGGAATCATTTGATTTCTCGTAGAAAAAAATACTTGTGATGTGCGTCTAACAGAAAATATCAGCTCTGTTGTTCACATTCCCAAAATGTCAATTATTTTCTTGTGATTTGGATTTTTTATAATATACATATATATATATACACACACACACACACACATATATATTATTGAATATATATGGGTGTATGAGAAATTAGGCAGAGTTATTTTGGAAGGTTTCTTACAGCAGATGTTTACGTCCTTTCATGTGTAAGCCAAGACCCTGACATCTGTGGCAGAGGAAGAACTTTTTGTTTTTACGTTATTCCTTATCCCCAAATCAGACAAATTGTGTTTCTATTGCCAGTTAACCATATTCAGAGCAAGTCTTTTTTTCTTTCTTTTTTCCAAGGACTTTCAAGGGGAGAAATTGGGGAACAGGAGGAAAAAAAAAAAAAAACATTTGCAAGAAAGAGAATTGGTGGAAAGCACGTGATTCCTTAGACTGGGGGGGGAGCGGGGTAGGGGGGGAATGAAACACCCTAAATCCTCAAACGAGATGGCTTCGCTGTTAATAAGGGCAAGATATTTAATGGTTTGAGGAGCTGTAAAGGAGGCAGGCAGTGCTAGACGCTTCGTGCTGGAAGCAGAAAAGCCTTTTTGGCAGCCAGGGCAGCTCAAAATCAATGCCTATGCAGAGCTAGAGAAACAAGGCACCAAAATCCTCCGTTTTAACAGGTTTTAGCTCACGGAGAATCCAGCCTGCTGCCTAACTCCGCGTGGTCTTTTATACACGGGAACCTTTTCTTGAAAGTTTGTGGTTTGGTTTTGTTTCCCCCCCCCGGGATATTTTAGAAGCCCGTATCCCTTGCAGATTGGTGTGCAGCACTTTGTATCTAACTACACTGATGTTACTTTTATTGGATCACCCTGGTGTGGCTGTCGGTGGTTTTTACGGACCTTACATTTCCCCGTCTCTTTAGAAATAGGACGGCCGTGACCAGAATCACATTTAACTGCCTTTCGAGCTTTCTGCATAACTTATTCAGGGACGCGCTTGCAAAGTTTTTGGGGTAAACAAATGGAGTGCTCAGCCACGGAGCGCTCTCCTGCTTGAAACGGCAGAAGCTGGACGCTGGCGTTGCGGCTTCCTCTGTGTTTGTAATCCCGACATCCGCAGAGCAAGCGGCTGCTTCTCTCGGGCTCTGCTTCACCTCCCTTCCTAGAAAAGGGCAGCGGAGCCGGCGCTCTCCCTTCGGCTCCCAGACCTCAAAGAGACATTAAAGCCACCATTAAAGCCATTTATCCTCCAATACTTTCCAGCCTCTGAACGCCTTGTAAGTCAGAGCAGTTTCCAACGCAGACATGTTTTGCAGGAAGAAATTTTTCACCAAATCCCTTCTTTTCATGCTTTACTGCCATACTTTTATAGCATCACAGTATACTTTGATAGTATCATTATCTGCACAGTCGACTAACCTGCTGTAACTCCCCTCTATGCCGAAAGCAGCCGGGGCTTCGCCTTGCTATTGCTTTCCTAAGAAAGGGGGAGTAAAATAATTTGAATAGTGTGATGCTGGGAGCGGAATGGCGGTAATTGTACCAAACCTACCCGGCGAGCTTCACCTTTTGGAAATGCAGTTTACCTTGCGAGTGCTTTCTTATGAAATCTGCCAAACGTTGTCTTCACCGTCTGATGCAATTACCATTTCTGCACAAGGAAACCCTGGCAGCCTCCAAAACGTTAAACCTCTGGTTTTAACCTAACCTTTAGCCATTCTCCAGCGTCGTTATTCTACATTCCTGCTTTGGGGAATGGCACATTTTCTCGTATTAATTGATAATCTGCTTTCATTTTTATTTTTCTTGCGGGGGAAAAAAAAAATCCCATCTTACCCTGGGTACGTGAATTCTGCGTATTCAGTGGAGCTGCCATGCTCTACTTTATTTAAATTGCTTACGATCCTCCCCCTCGAGTTATACCTACACAGCTGCTTTACTCCTCGTGAAAAGGACTTGAGTCGTCGGTGGTATTTACAAGCAAGGTCTTTGGTTTCTGCCTCCCTAACTGCTAGAAAACCAAGCTGGCTCTTGGGAAACGAGCGATTCAGGTCGTCTTCTACAAGTGGGGCTTTGGTGCAGCGTATTTTCCTGTTGGGGTGGCAGAGGGCGGGAGGGAGATGTAATCCTGCCCGGCTGAAAGCTGGGTTTCCAGGTGAAAAGCCTGATTTCTGTGCAGATGGTGTTTGCGCTGTTGGGAGGTGTGCCTTGCAGGCTGACGAGCGTTTCTGCAGTCTGCCGGCTTACATATTTATCACTACATTATCCCATTAAATGATGGGAGGATTCAGGCGGGGGTATCAACACAAATGCCATGAAAGAAGCGATCATCCAGATCCCACAATCGCTACTCTAGTCCTCTCCAGATATGCAATTTCTCATGATTCCAAATTAACACAAGCCTCTAAGTATATAATGGAAACATCTACTGGTCTTTCAACAGAGATGTGAATAACTTGGGAAGAGCCGAGCAGTGCTGGCCAACACATCCACCAGGAATAGATAAATTCCCAAACTCAGACTTCTGCCTGATGAAGGTGATCACTCATCTGCCGACCTGTCGGTGCGAGCCTCAGGCTCACCCGGTCTCTGATTATATTTTTATTTTGGTAGCTGGATTATTTGTTGAATGCTGCTGCCGGCCTCAACTATAGGATTCATCAATAAAATACTAAATTTCATAATACCGGTGGCATATTTGCCACAGAGGTTTGGTATCTCTGTCCACCTGAACGCCCGGATTTGTAGGATACCCCCGTGTGTCATTGGTTTTGCTTCTTAGCTGGTGAAAGGACCACAAGTGTACGTATGTGAGCGTGTAAACCTTCCTCCTTACCCGCTGAAGCAATAGCAACCGCAGGGTTCGTACTAAACAAGGGGCCGTTTTGCAGGGACAGCAACGCTGTTTGGCCTTGGCATCTGCCATTTCCCGGTGCGAAATTCCAGGAAAATACAGAGTTGGAGCTCTTGGCTTAAAATAGCTGCTGGGACACCTTGTGGCTACTGCTGCAAAGCTCAGATGTCCCAAATAGAGCAGGTAAACCACAGCACAGTGATGGTTTAAGTCTTCTGCTGGCCTGAAAGCAGCCGCACGCCTCCTGGTTCCTGCAGGCTTTCCACTTTTTCAGTGCTCTGCTCCCAGGCAGGAGCACATCAATTGGGAAACGCGTGGCAGGGCGGCGTCCGGATGGGCATCTGAATTGCAAACATCTTTTCTCCTCTCGATCTGTCGTACAAAACGGAGGGATCTTTGCAGTAGTACCAGTATTACCTCTGTAATTCTCTCGCTTACAATTCTAGAGGCACTGTGTCTGGATGAGAAGATTGTAAAAAAATCTTTTTTTTCTTTCAAAAAAATGTAGGTGGCTTCTTTCCTGATTAGAAGCTGTTGGGAAGAGTTTGGGCAGATCATATAAGTCTATATTTGAGAGTACCTGCTGAACGTGTGCTCTTCCACCCAGATCATGAAACCGCACCATGTCTTGCTTTGTCCATCTGTGCTAGACAGGACAGGAGGAACCTGAGCCCGAACTCCTCTTGACAAACTGATTTATCTCTTCCAGAGAGGAAGGCTGAGTGGTTATTACTGCGGCCGTGATTTCCCTCCTCCGTTGGCCCCGAGCTGTGGCCGTGGTGGGGGAGTTTGGAGGCTGCGGCTCTTCTCCCAGCCCCGGCGCAGTCGTGCTGATGCTAAATGGGTGGATAAAGCGGGGTGTTCGCAGGATGCTTTTCCATGAGTGCAGGGCTGTCTGTGCTCACCGAGCACACGCCTGCCTGTCGCAGGGTGAGCCGAGCCCTGTGCTGTTAAGCAGAACAGTCGGCCATCCAGCCCCGCAGCCACCCTGCCACCAGCAGTGAAGCTAACTGGGGCACATCGCTACCTGCTGTGGTTTGCAGTGTCACCTTCTGCCACACCGGGTAAGACATGGATCCCCCCAGGGATCCCTGAGTCTCTTGGGAGAGACCGTGCAGCACTTGGACTATTTCATTATTGTTATTGCAAGCGTGCAGGCCTGAAAAAGAAAAACAATCCACAAAGCTGCTTGCAGCCGTCTCCTGCGTCTCCGCCACAGGCTCATGGAGTGTCCGCTCTTCTGGGCAAGAGCCGGCTGCGGAGCGAGGGCCAGAGAGATGCTTTTTGGTCTCTGCCAGCGCTGACCGTGCCTGGGGAAGTCCCTTCCCATCGCACCACTGGTGGGGCTGGGAGAGGAGCAGAGGTGGTTAACAAAAGTGTGGGTCACAAACCGTATCTGCAGGTGCCAAGGTGGGAGTGGTTTGAGTGTGCAGATGAATTCCCCTCTGGCTTACGGCATTGTGCCTTTGTGTCACTTCGTAATCCAGGTAGCGTCACAATCTCCTTTTTCCCATCACCTTAAGACCGTCTTTTCTCTCTCCTAGGGGCTGACGTTTGAGGAGGTGGAGAACTTCTTCACTTTTCTGAAGAACATAAATGACGTGGACACAGCTTTGAGCTTCTACCACATGGCTGGAGCTTCGCTTGACAAAGGTATTAAAGCTTGCAGGACGGACAGGCGCTGAAAGCTTGAGGGAGCGCGCCTCATGCCGTGTCTTTGGAGTCGGGAAGATGTTGAGCCTGGCTGGCAGGTTAAAAATATACCAAAATTGCAGTTCCTCCCTGTAATGAGAGGTTTAACTTGCTACCTCCATGGATAAAGAGGGATTTTGGGTTTTATACTTCCCCAGTTTTACATATAGAGGGAATTAAAGGCTGATACGTATAGCCTGAATAGATTAGGAAGGAGTGATTTCATAGTGACTGATTAGTAAGGGGTGATATCAGGGTGATATCTTCAGCAGGCCCATTCAGGCCTGATGTGTGCAGAGGCAAGATGACCCTGGGACCAGAGCACAGGCACACCAGTGTTTCTTCTTCATCCCTGTCTTCTGGGGTGAGGGTTTTGGTTTTTTTCTCCTTATATAAAGTACAAATTACTGTTGGCAAAGACGAGCGGTATGATAAGAAGTATTCTTGCAAACTCTATCTTCTGTAGAGGTCTGGGTGATTGAGGTGGCAGAGGCACTAACCAGCACTGGAGCTGGTGGTAGGAACGTTTCAACCCTCGTTTTGTTGCAGCTTTGCTTAAAAATGGGCGGCTTTGCTTAGCAAGAAGAGCTGCGTGGCCAGATGCTGCATTTCTCATCTGACCTCCAGGTAACAGCAAACACCTTCGGAGCTCCCAGGTGTGCTGGAGGGAAGCAGGGGGGGAGCACTGGAATCCCACTGAGGTCCCAGACTGACCATTAAAGTCTGTCCAGAGGAGATAACCCATGGTTCAGAGGCTGCGCGTGGCTGGAGGGGGACTGGCTGAATAAACCTCAGAGCTGGTGTTTCCTGGGGAGCTCGGTAATAGTGTGGTTTATTGATCAGAACAATCCATATCCTCCTTCATCTCGTCATGTTTTTTCTTTTCTGAGCTAATCCCTGCCAGGTATATTCTCAGAGCAGACACGCTGATTAAAAAACCAACCAACCAAACCAGGCATTTTAAAAAAAAAAAAAAAAAAAGTCCAGCTCTGCTGCCAGGATCTGTCACAAGTGCGTGCTTTTCTTTTCTAGATTTTTTTTTTTTAAGAGTTGTTCTTTTAAAACAGACTGGGAGTATAAAAAAAGGATGGCAAACTCATTAAAAGTTTTTTAGGCTATGTGGAAACTCTTTTCTACTAGAAAGTTCAAGCTGATGCATTTAGGCAGCTGCAAAATGAAATGTTTCGAAAGTAAGCTATTCTTCCGACCGGTGCTGTTGGGGGAATATTAAGACATTAATAGGTTTTTGGGCAGTGGAGTTACAAAGGGAGTCAAACGTGTCACTTCTCCTCTTGCATGTGTCAGCAGCCCTCCTCGCCTTCGAGTTTTGGGCGGAAATCATCTGTACTCTTTGTTTTACATCACCTTTATCTTAAGACTTAAAGTTAAAAGAACCTGATAGGTTTTTTCCTTTCATTTAAAAGTAAAAAGGAGCAGGAAATACTGTGTATGAAATACGGATGCGCTGCTGCTGCGCAGAGCCCTTTCTGCAGTGCCCCACCAGGAGGTAATAGCCCAGCAAATCCAATTTAGTCGGTGTCTACAGTAAATTGGTCATTGCCTGGTCATGGAACGTGTATTTGTGGACTATTTGGTAGTTGGTAAACCAGTGTGATTGCTGTTTAATTACTTGCGATTAATGAGCTTGTGCTGGAGACGCAGCCATTGAGCTGGGAGTCCTTTGGCTGGAGCAAGAAGCCTCGGGGAGGGCTAGTGATGTGCAGGACGTGGCTTCAAACCGCTTGCGGGCTCTGCTGTCCCCGTACCCCTGTCCCTGCCTGCAGGGTCCTGGCTGTCGGGTGAGATTTCCTCGGGCAGAAGAGGAGAGTTATCCCGAAAATCCCCTCTTCGCCTGTCTCTGGTGGCTGACAGCAGTCAACCCTGGCGTCGTCCTGTGCTGCTCAACCCCAGGATGCTCCTGCGGATCTGGCAGGAGGCGTGAAGAGAGCGATTGCTGTGTCGTAACGCAGGTGTGAGCTGGGTTTTGCAGCAGGGATCTCTGTGCTCCCATGCCTAAATTGTCCACGCGCTACCCCTTCCCACTCGGAATCTGGATATTGCACCCACAAAGCAAAGGAGCAATAAATGGAGTGTGCTCTTCCGAAAGTCAAGCCTTTGCACAGTTGCTTATTAAAAACCAACAAATGTGAAAATTGCTCATCAAATTGGGGGGGAGCAAGAGGATAGTTTGTGTATCAAATAAATTGCTGCTAATCTAATGCAGGAAACTCTATTATAATTTTAGAAGACTGTTTAAAGTTAAGAGGGAAAAAAACGGACGGCACCAAACAGCTGTAGCTTGACGACCGGTTTTGTGTTGAATTAAGTAGCCTTTTCTTCTAAAAAGGGCCATAAACCTGTGTTTTAATGGCCCACAGAATAAGGCACAGATTATTTGTTAGTCCGTCTTTCATTTTACCAGAAACGTAATAGCTCGTCGTTCTCTTAAATCATAAGCATGACATAGAAAACTCTCCCAGCCTGGGCTTACAGCTGGCAGCAGGACAGGAGCCGAACTCCTCGCTTATTCCCCTTTCCAGGCGAGGGTGTGAATTGCACTTTTTTCTTTTTTTTCTTTTTTGGCACCACTGTCTGCAGCCAGACTTCCCAAGCAACCATTCTGCTGGCGCCGGCGGAGAGCCGTGCTGTAATTCCTTGGTGCTTTCAGGGCAAGGCACAGATGGGTTTGGCCAGAGATGGGCCAAAGCGAGGGGAGACACCTGAGCCCGCCGCTCTCTCCGGTGGCTCGGCCGGCTCGGAGCAGGGCTGGAGCCCAGCAGGGGTTAATGGAAGAACACTTTATTTGAAGTATGGGGCTTGGAATGGCTGCAGGGAATTTGGAAAGAGGTTAGAGTTGAGTGCAGCAGGTATTTGTCACGGAATTGTTGCTTGCTTTAATCTGTCTTCAGAGCTCGATGGAAGAAGTTTGTCCCCCATGGAGGCACAGCTCCGGCTGCTCCTCTGGAGTAATCCCGTGTAGTCAACCCTTTTAGCTGGGTGGGGAGGTCACCTGTAGGGTGGGTGAGGTTGGCAGGGGTCTCTAGAGACCCTCTAGTCCAACAGGGCAGCATGCCCGGGGTCACCTCTAGTTGGGCTTTGGGTGTCTCCAAGGATGGGGATGCTGGATATGCCACAGCCTCTCTCCATAGATCAACAGCTCCTAGAAGATACGAAATGCCTTTCAGTTTAGAAACAACTTTCTCTGTTGGAATCTCCTTTCTTTGCTTATTTGTGACTGCGAATATTACATGAACAGTGGATCGGCTCTGCCTTTGCTCTGGTAGCTCCACTTTTTTCCCTGGAAGCGTGATCTCCGTGACTTTCCGTCATGCTCCCTTTGATGTCAAAACGGTTTCTACTCAGCTGCAGGGCTGCAGCCTGGCGTTTTGAGGAGAAAAAGAAAAATGTGCTGTGCCACAGGATTGCGTAGGGTTTGTACATCTCTTCTGGATGGATATTCCAGTATGTACGCATGTGAATGATCTGAAAAAAATTAATTAATTTTTTGCTAGCTATGTTGTCGATAATAGTGTCCGACATTTCCAACTGGGATGCTTAAAAAGAAACGCGTGTATCGATGGGAGACCCTACACAGCCTTGTTTCTGGGAGCCCAAAACACACATGTCCTGCCTCCGCAGCCTGGGACCGCCCAGGGCAGGGAGCCCTCTTCGGGGAAACAAAGGCAACAGCCCAGCTGCCTGTTATTTTGGCCAAATGTGTGATTAATCTCAAGACAGAGGGAAAAAAGTGAAGTTTGCCATCTGGTGAGGCTCTCGCCCGTAGAGAAGCCCTGCTTGTGAGCGCTGGGAGAGGCATTACTCACAGCGCGGCGCTGGGAGTTGGAGTGAAAAAGATAACAACTGTGTCAGACTCTAAACTTGCATAAAATACCCAGATGGCTCATTAAAGGAACCAGGGGGAGACACTAACACTTGAAATTTTAAAAGCCACCTAACTTTTAAAGATAGGGACGAGGAACTCGGTTTTTGGGGGTATAAAATCCAGGAGACTTTGCTGCGTAGAGATGGCTGCAGCCATCCCCAAACCCGGGCAAGCTTTGATTTAGGAGATATTTCCCCAGACAGCACCTATTGCATTTTGCAACGGCAAGAAAAGACGCTGGGAGGTTTCCTTCAATTTTATTTGTCTCGCCGAGGTACTTTGTAGTCTGGAGCGTGTGCGTCAAAGTGGAAAGCAGAGACGCTTGCC
This sequence comes from Sterna hirundo, assembly GCA_009819605.1. NCBI lineage: Eukaryota > Metazoa > Chordata > Aves > Charadriiformes > Laridae > Sterna > Sterna hirundo. The sequence continues at coordinate 37,937,936 of CM020440.1, read as the reverse complement.
CCCTTCCTTATGGCTCCTTAAAACCCAACAAAATCGTTACCGAGCACAGCACAGTCCCGCAGCCCCTCTGAAATAACGTTTTTGCATGGAGCAAGAAGGACATGATGGAGGCGACGCTTTGCGCAGTTGGATTAATAACAGAGGGAGCGGTAACCAGCGGCTGTAAGTACTAATTACGGCTGGTAAAATGGCGGCTGTGAAAAATAAATAAGCACACGTCAAAGACGAAGGAGGGATCAGGCGACACCCTGTAGAGACTGGAGGAGGGGAGTGAAAACTCAGCAGAAGAATATGACTTATAATTAAAGAAATCATTGTGCCACTGTTGGTTTTTGGTTCTTTTTCATATAAGGCTATAGCAAATAACTTCTCCAGCAGGAGGGTACCCAGGGCACCAGGAGGAGAGGAAGGTATGGAAGCTTGGTTGAGCACGTTTAAAGAAGATTTACATTTAAAAGGAGTTCAGTGAAGTTTGGTGTTGCTGTCTGAGGAAATCCAGATTTGCTTTTGCCGTCTGAAGGGATGTGTCTGGGATAAGAGATGGCTTACAGCACTTAAAACCTCTGTCATTGACAAAGGTGAGGTGTTTTAAAGTGCCTCCCCAGCAGAAGGACTTTCTGGGGAAAAAGAAGCTGAGGAATAAGTTTAGATAAACTTTTTTTTTTTTTTTTAACCTAAACCTCTTCTTTTTCCTTGAGCTTTATACGTTACTGAAGCCCCAGAGCAGCGCATGTGGCAGGTAGGAGTTACAGGGCATGTTCTGCTGGAGCCAGGACTGTATTTAGGGAATGAACATCCCCTAATTGGGGAGGAGAACGGCGCTTTTCACAAAGGCACATATAAAATCCAGAGGCCGGGCATTTATCTCGGTTAAAAAGGACTATGGCCATCCACCATTCAGCTCCGGCATTTGCCGCCACTTCGTGTTTGTGGCGTTTGATGCGGGGTGACCTATAAATACTACATTATACCCGTGCAATTTATAGTCGCCCTCTCCTCTGGTTTGGGAGGGATGAAGGGGGATCAAGGGGGAAAGCTGAAGGCAGCTTTGTCATTTAATTTGTTGAGTGTCTGATGTCAGTGCCGAGCTCATTAAATGGTGGACCGTTAACGCCCTTTTTGGAGGGCTGCTGCCATCTCATGCGCCCGCTCGCTTGCGTTGCAGTTCATTCGTTCATCTTGCTGGCTCGTTTCTGCGTATTCAGAAGGCAGAGAGCCGAAAGGAAAATGACACATGGACGTGGTGGCCATCCCTATGCTTAAAATGTGAATCCCCCATTTCCTTTGCTGTCGAGGGTTTCTTGAAAGCAGCGTGGCAGGGTATATTCTGCAGCCCGGTTGGCACAGGTGGGCTGGGAGAGACGTGCGGTCTCCCCGCGCCTCGGTTGGCAAGGTTTGGGCATAAGGCTGGGGAAGAAAATTAATTCAGGTTGTCTTTAACGATTACATTGCCTCTGCCCTCCCCAAAGCAGGCTCTGGCTGCCGGCAGGACGTGCACAGAAGCAGCGGCCGTATCCGGACTTACAGAACTGAAATATAGAGTAATAACTGCAGACCAAAGCTACGTCTCTCATGTAGGAAAGGATTTTAACTCAAAAGAATAATTACAGGGAAACAGCAGGAAATATACTTTTTTTTTTTTTTAATCCACCTTCTGTTTTTTCCTGCATTGTTTAGTAAAATGAGGGATTTTATAGGGGAAGGAGGACCTGGTGGTGGCTGCAGATTCCTCCCCCAAAACCCCAAACCTCACCCAGGGGAGCAGAAATGGGGTGGAAGGAACCAATAACCTGAACGTTCGTGGTAAAAAAGAAAATCCTGTTAGAAACACTTTATGCAGTTTCAAATTAATCCGGTTACATTTTAGGTAGGGTGCTTATTTTTCCCTTTCTGACGTCTTTGAAATTTCTGAAGGGCCAGTAGCTCTGCAAAGGGCCCAGCGTGCATGAACCCGCTATTCCGTGGATGAAAGCAGAGGCTTTTTTTTTTTTTTTGGTTTCAGACCGATTTTGCGTTGCATCACTTCGCTCTTCTGCCTGGCTGAAGGGGAGCTCCGTGGCTAAACGTTCATCCCAGCTGCCGTGGGCTCGCTGCCGGGCCACGAAACCGCTCCGGACGGGGTTTCCTCGGCTCAGACTTTGCAGGGCAGCAATTTAACTTAAAATACTCTCGCGTTCATGCAAAGCCCTTCCATTTTATCGAGCATCTGGGAAGTAACAGGGCGTTTCAGCCCCGACAAACAGTGACAACCGAGCTTTTCTTACCTCCCCTCCTCCCTTCAATTAGCAGCCGTCAAAGGGAGACTAGAGGGCAGCCAGACACACGCAAATACATGTAGAGAAACAGCGAAACCAGCCTGGTGAGGGTTTTTTTTTCCCCTTTATGCAGCAAAATCTACTGCATAACCCTGCCAGATTGATTGCTCTTTTCTAGAGGCGTGAATAAAACTACCGCTCGCTTCTTCGCTGATGAGCTCAGCTGCCAGCCTAGGGGGGGGAAGTGAAATAATTCCTTACAACTCTCTGTTTTACTGTGAGGTTAACCTTGTCTTCTCGCTGCAGAGCCTGTCGCAGGGAGAGGGTGAATGGGTTTGTTCGGCAGTTACTGGCCCTGGGTTGCGTAACAGGAAAACTGGTTTTTACGATTCCCAACCTGTTGGAATGGCGGTTTCACAGAGCATCATCCTCGCAGCGCCGTCAGAAGGAGCTGCCTTGTTGATCGAGCCCCTCAGGAGAGCCTTCCCACCTCGTGTCTGCTGTAGCGCTGGCACTTCTTCGGGTTTTGTAACCAAAGCCAGGGGAGGGGGACGGGGGGGAACCATCATCTCGGTGTTTTTAATGTTTGTCTTGAACACATGGGTAACGGCACGTCGGTGCTCACCACCAGCCCCTCCACACCTCGTGCAGTGGTGTGGTAGGAAGGCGAAGGCTTTGGGGAGCCTGGTTTTGAGGCACGTGTTGAGGACAAAGCTTATTTGAAACCTCTCTGTAGGTGGTGTGTTTTTGTAGAGGCAATTTTCCATGGAGGAACGAGAGTCTTCTCTTCCTCTGCCTGCGTTCACCGCGGTCAGCGGATGATGACGTCTCGCTAACCTTGTGCCCTCCTTCTGTTGCAGTGACCATGCAGCAAGTGGCCAGGACGGTGGCCAAGGTAGAGCTCTCCGACCACGTGTGCGACGTGGTGTTCGCCCTCTTTGACTGTGATGGTGAGTGACCCCAAACCTCGCCCCGTTCCTCTCGGCCAGGCTGCGGGAAGAAATAGAGGGGGAAAAAAATGCCAGCTATGAAAACTTGCCATGGCCTTGGCTCTTCTTGCCGTGCTACTGTCCACCCTTTGGCCGTGGGTCCGTACTGATCCTCCTGCCCTTCTAGAAAGAGCATCTGGTGGTACCCATCTCCTGAGATGTTGATCTTAAAGCACTGGATGCAAGTGTTCGCATGCACAGCTTACTACACAGTATTCTGCCCCCCCAAAAAAACTCTATTTTGTTTAACAAAATGAGCTCTTGTGCTCCAGTGTTGGAAACCAGCCTATCTGGTATTTTGTTATCTCCAAAGTCCTGGATAAATATCAGCTAAATTAATTAACGGCAGCTCTGTGCCCTGCTGGGAAGCTCGTTGCTTTGCTGGCCTGCAGAGGATGCGAGCGCTTGGCGGTAGCTTGTTGCCCCACTGAAGCCATCTCAGTTGATTTTAATGAGAATTAGTGGAGTCTTTGCCACCAGGGGATGATGGCAGCAATTCAGACTTGTAGGAAAGTAGCAAAATTCTGCATTTGCCCCAAAACTATCGAGCCAAAACCAACCTCGCTGGCTCCCTGCTTCTCCACGCCCAGTCACTGGGATGTGGGAGCTCTAAGCAGCAGCAGTGATGTGTAAACAGACAGTTGTTTGCTGTCTGATATAAATATGAACATTAAATAAATCTCTTTAATTATTTTATTCCTTTTGTCCCTCTTGGTTCCAGCCCCACCTGCTTCTTTGCGCCTTTCTAAAGTTGCATCTCTTGTTTCATATTTCTCTGCGCTTCAGCGCCACGTTCCGATATGATCCTCAAGCCAGATGATCAGGCTGGAGATGAGAGGGAACGGAAGCGTAGCCAAATATTCCCCGTTAGCGTCCTCTCGTAGGAGAATCTGCTAAATATTTTGATAGCAAACCTTTGGGGGGAAAATCTCTGGTTACCAGAGGAGTCCCTGTTAGGAAGGGATCAAGTGGAAAAGCGAGCGCCGACCTCTTCTTTGTGTGTGTGTTTTCACTCCGTTGGTGTTTGTAGACATTAACCATGAACGCATCAAAACCCTGCAGCACTGGAGGGAATTTTACTCGCCCCTGGATAATTTGCTGGAATTTCGCCTGCCCGGATTTGCATTTGGATGTAAGGCAGGGGAAAAAAAAGCTCTCAAATGAGGAAACTCATTCATGAAACATAACGATGGGGTTCCCCGTATCAGCCAGAGCCTCTCCCCTTTGATCTGGGGAACCGACGGCACTGGCGGGTTTGTTTCTTGAGGGCTGATGTCCCTCGTATTTCTTCTGTGCCCAAAGATGGGGGTTGCTTTCCTCTCCTGCTCCCCAGAAGCTAAAATCGGCGCGATCAGCTGTGCGCCGCAGGCAGGGGAGCAAAGCAGGCAACGGGATACATGTGGCAGCAGCATCAGCCCCTCAGCAGACAGGCGTCAGGCTGTCGGTTGTGCCATGCCTTGCTGCCGTCCCCTCCGGTCAACCAGCGCCCTCAATAAAAATCCCAGGGGTTCTAATTTATTGGTGGTTAAGCAACTCCGGATCAAAATTTGCTCCAATTTACTATGGTCTTATTTTTAACATAAATTTAACTGGCATAATTCTCAATAACCTCAGTAGATTACTTTAATGAATCTTCCCTTCTACTCCATTAAGAAAAATCTCTTACCCTGCGCTTCCCTAATTTCCCAAACCACTTAAAGCGGAGAGTTCCCTGCGGGTGCACGCTCCAGGGCTCCAGGCCCTGCAAGCTATGGTGGTGCCGGGCTAAGCAGGCCTGGGATTTAAATCCGTAGGGTTGGGATTTAAATGCCCGTGGTTTGGCAACCCGTGCGCAGCGGGGTATTTTCGGGAGTGTGAAGCCAAACGTGATTTCAGTCTCTGCACGAAGGGATGCTCGTGGCTGCTGCCCTCTAAATTAGTTCGTGCATGCAGGGGGGAGGTTGTTGGTGGGGTTTCAGCGTTTCTAGTATTTATTTGGGTTTTTTTTTGTCTCGCAGGGAACGGCGAGCTGAGCAACAAGGAGTTCGTTGCCATAATGAAGCAGCGCCTTATGAGAGGCTTGGAGAAGCCCAAGGACATGGGCTTCACGCGGCTCATGCGGGCGATGTGGAAATGCGCCCAGGAGACGGCGTGGGACTTCACCATGCCCAAGCAGTAGCGGGGTCGGGGGGGGGGGGAGCGCCCAGCTTCCCCGTCTCAGCCCTGCCACCAGCCCCGCTGCGGCGGCCACCAGGCTCCGGCGAGCCCAGACTGTTTAATAACAGGAGATTCATGTAAATCGAAGTTAGAAATCAAAGCCTGTTGTATTTGCAGCTTCTGCTTGCCGCTGGTCCCTGAATATTCCTGTCCCTCAGGAAAAAAAAAACAAAACAACTTTTCTTACTGCCGCCACCACTGCTTGGCGATGTGCCCTGCCTGCAGAGCTGGGCATCCAGCGAGCTGGTGGGGCTGCACCCGAAACACTTTTAGTTGATGTTTTTACAAAATGGCACGGGGTTTATTTTAGTTCTTAGATTGCTCCTAAGAAAGAAGCCGCGGGCTCCCTGGATAGATGGTACCGGTGGGACTGAGGAGCGGAGGCTGGAGCAGCCAGATGCTGAGAGCGCCCGAGGAGTTTGGTCGGCCAAATGCTCTGTGGGGAGTGTTATTTTTTTAAAAGGGAGCTCTCTCCGTGGGGAATTGCTGTTCTGTACCGGGAATGGGCTGAACGATGTTATTTGCCAAGTAAAGCACTGTGTAAAGGCGTTGCCAACAACAACATGGTTCATGGCTCATCTCTTCCGCTCTGCTCCAGCTTTTCGCTGGTCCTTCACCCAAGTCTGGTTGGTGAGTTGCCAGAGATGGGGCTTTGAGGGCGGAGGGAGGGAATCATCAAATTATGGAATGGTTTGGGTTGGAAGGGACTTCAGAGGCCACCCAGTGCCACCTCCTGCCCTGGGCAGGGACACCTCCCACCAGACCAGGTTGCTCCAAGCCCCCTCCAACCTGGCCTTGAACCCCTCCAGGGATGGGGCAGCCACAGCTTCTCTGGGCAACCTGGGCCAGTGTCCCACCACCCTCACAGCCAAGAATTTCTGCCTCAGATCTCACCTAAATCTCCCCTCTTCCAGTGTAAAACCGTTCCCCCTCGTCCCATGGCTCCCCTCCCTGATCCAGAGTCCCTCCCCAGCTTTCCTGGAGCCCCTTTAGGGACTGGAAGGGGCTCTGAGGTCTCCCCGGAGCCTTCTCTTCTCCAGGCTGAACCCCCCCAGCTCTCTCAGCCTGTCCTCACAGCAGAAGGGCTCCAGCCCTCCCGGCATCTCCGGGGTCTCCTCTGGCCCTGCTCCGACAGCTCCGTGTCCTCCCTGTGCTGAGGACTCCAGGTGGAGTCTCCCCAGAGGGGGAAATCCCCTCCCTGTCCCTGCTGCCCGCGCTTTATTGACGTTTGTCGGAGCAGGAAGGCCAACGGCGCTGGAAGGGCCACCTCTCGCCCGCCACCTTGCCTGTCCGTGCCCCGGTCCCCCGTCCCCCCGCCCCAAGCCCCCGGCGGCCCCGCCTCGCCCGTGACGCCATCATCCCGCCCGTGACGCCATCGCTCGGCGCGCGGCCCTGCCCCGCCCCGCCCCGGCCGCCGCCATGGAGTCGAACAGGGACGAGGCGGAGCGGTGCATCGGTATCGCGCTAGCCGCCGCCAAGGCCAACCAGCCCGACAAGGCCCGTCGCTTCCTGGAGAAGGCGCAGCGGCTCTACCCCTCGCCGCGGGTCCGCGGTGAGCGCCGGGACGGGGCGGGGGGGGGGAGCGGTGGGGCCCGGGCCTGGGGGGGTAGGGGGGGGGGGACCGGGCCAGCGGGGCCTGCGCCGCCGCCGCTGACCCCGCACCGCGCCTGCGCCGGGCCGCGGGGCCGGCCGGGAAGGCGAGTCCGCCATGAGGGGATCTGCCGCGGCCCGGCCGCTGGGCAGCCGCGGGGGGGGGCTCGCGGGGCCGTTTTGGGGCTTACCCGCCCCGGTGTGTGGCTGTTTGCGCTTCTGCGAAGTTACCGAGTAGGAAAAGGGGGTTTTCGGAGGGAAAATGGATGGATGGAGAGCGGCCCTGAGGAGAAGGGCGTGGGGTGTTGGTGGGTGAGAAGCTCAGCGCACCCCGGCAATGTGCGCTGGCAGCCCAGAAACCCCCCGCACCCCGGGCTGCATCCCCAGCAGCGTGGGCAGCAGGGCAAGGGGGGGGATCCTGCCCCTCTGCTCCGCTCTGGGGAGACCCCCCTGCAGTGCTGCCTCCAGCGCTGGGGCACCAACAGCAGAAGGACACGGAGCTGTTGGAGCGGGGCCAGAGGAGGCCCCGGAGATGCCGGGAGGGCTGGAGCCCCTCTGCTGTGAGGACAGGCTGAGAGAGCTGGGGGGGTTCAGCCTGGAGAAGAGAAGGCTCCGGGGAGACCTCCGAGCCCCTTCCAGTCCCTAAAGGGGGGCTCCAGGAAAGCTGGGGAGGGACTCTGGATCAGGGAGGGGAGCCATGGGACGAGGGGGAACGGTTTTAAACTGAAAGAGGGGAGATTTTGGTTAGATATAAGGCAGAAATTCTTGGCTGTGAGGGTGGTGGGACACTGGCCCAGGTTGCCCAGAGAAGCTGTGGCTGCCCCATCCCTGGAGGGGTTCAAGCTTGGAGCAACCTGGTCTGGTGGGAGGTGTCCCTGCCCAGGGCAGGGGGGTTGGAACGAGATGATCTTTAAGGTCCCTTCCAACCCAAACCATTCCATAATTCTATGAAAAAGTCTGGTGTGGCAGACAGAAGGGTGCAGTGCCCTTCCTGAGGAGCTCAGAGAAGCAAATCTGGATGACAACAAGCAACCAGGTTGCAATGTAAAGCAGTTGTGTTTTGCCCTGATCCTGTGGCCTGGGACAGCCAGAATAAAAGGTGGGATACGTACTGTTAGAGGACTGGAGCGTAGGGGGTGGAAAGCAGAGGAAAGCGGGGCAGGAGGGCAGGTTAATGTTAAATACAGCGTGCAAATTCGTAGCCAGACTCAACCATGTTACCAGTACAGGTTTCACGTCCGAGCTGCCATCCAAGGACCCTTTGCTTGATGTCCTGCTGGTTTCTCGCCCATGCGCTTTGGGTCCGTAGTTGGGAAATGTTGCTAAAGTTCCCGCAGTTACACTGTGGTCAGTGAGTCTTTATGTAGTTCGTGTGCCCCTACGAAATCTCTCTCTCATGAGTTATGCTGGGTTTGGCAACAATCAGCGACGTGGACCTTGCGCAGCCAGCGCTTCAAACTCTGACCCTGGCTGGGTCCTATAGGTGGCCTCGCAGGATCAGCAAAGGGTTTTGCAAGGGGATTTCAGCAAAAATCTTCTCCTCTGTAAATGCAGCTGGGCCCACTGGTGTAGGGGAAGTCCTACTGGTCGCCTTTAAGCGGGAGTTTTGGAAAAATTAACAAAAGTTCAACAAATATTGGTTAATAAGTGAGGAAGAGCAATCCGTTGCACATGCTTGGTGGGGACCTGGTCTGGTAGAACTGAAAACTAATCCAGCAGTCTCTGCTTCCGTAGCTTATGAATTTGCCCAGTGCTGTGACAGCACAGAGGACCAGCGTGGCTTTGGGATGCAGAAGGGATAGAACTGGGGCTGTAGAGCAAAACAAGACTGGACTGTGACCGTACGTGGACTTCAGTGGTTGGTTTTGGGAACTACGCTACCAAAAATCTCTTGGCAAGCTATAGGAAACTGAGCCCAAAACAGCAAGAGTGGGGTGGGTAGAGGGACTGCCTCGTGAAACGAGGCTTAAAAGTGCTGGTGGTTTTCTCCAGGTTTGGAAGAAACAAAAGCAGAGACTACAGTTTTGTGAACACTCTAGTAGCGTAAATACTAGTGAGGGAAGGACTTGTATTTCTGAAAGCTGAAATCCATGAAGCCCCCAGACTCGAAAGCTCATCCAGTGAGTTACTGCTCGTTAGCCCCGCTGTCATTTTTATCCTTCGTCCTGTAACAATTGGCTCTATTGGCTGTTGGATTACTGAGCGGTTTTTTCTTGTCCCCGCAAGCTCTGTGGGGCAGATAGGATATCTTGGCTCGTCTCTTGGCCTGCAAGCGTTGTTTGCGCTTGCATAAAGAACGCGATACCCCCATAGTGCAAGGTCTGTAATGTGCAATCTGCAGGAGGAGATGAAACGTCCTTCTCGGTTCTAGGCTCTGGATAAAGGACTGCAAGCTCGTCAAGTTACTGATGCCTTTGTAAATAACGTTGTCTGGTTTTAATCATATTACATGTGTGTATTCTTTTTAATGGGATGCAATTTATAAACTGCAGGCATGAAGGGATCAGTCTGATACTTGGTTTAAAAAAAAAAGACAAAGTTTAAAAAGATGGCGCTATCCAGCTGCCGGGGAAGTGCACGATGGAAAGATACTTCTGTGCTTGGAGGAGCCTTATTTGGTTTCACGGTGTTGTAACCTGTGCGGTTGGGCCAGGCCTGAATGTTTGTCCCCTCTTGGCTGAAAAGGATGGAGGACAGTGTCTGAGCCTTGCAAGGAGGAGGCGAGAGTCCGCAGCAGCCTACCCAATACGCACGCACACCCCACTTAAGAAAAGGGAAATTGAACTTATGCAATTCAGATTGGGTAATTGGGAGAGAAGATGGTTTTCACAGCTGCTTCTGCACGCATTGAATACGTAGGTAAGACAGCACAAGAGAACAAAGCACCCCTCTGACTCATGTGTTACGTACGGGTCCTTTCGCACTGCCAGCAATCAGTGCTGCAGTTCTGTCCCCAAAAGGGGAGTGTCCCCGCGTGACTGGCGTCCCACGGTATTATTTTCTAAGCTCTTTAAAGAATATGGCACTGTCACATAATTTACCCAGCACAGTAGACTCTCAAAGGCAGGAGATAAAGAAGGATAATACGCTTTATAATATGCTAGAGAACAAATCTGGAAATTCTCCACTGCTAAGGAGAGATGTGGAAAAAAAACAAGGAGAGGTCAAGGATGTGCTGCTTTGGTGATCCCCTGTGGCTTCCGGACTGTCTGGCTGGGTAGGCCTAGGTTTTGGTGAATGTTGCGTGTGTTGGGAGAAGCAGGCAGTATCTTCAGCAGTAGCCCTCACATCTGGGCAAGACGCAGCAGGAACTCAAGGGTTCCTTGGGTGAAAAGGTGAGGGTCTTTCTGACGAAGGGTGGGGAGTCTCAGAGCGGTGGCAGAGATGAAGAGGGGCCTCTTTATGGGAGAGTTGGAAGGGCACATTGAGCTTGGTGGTCTCTTAACTTCTCTTTTTTTTTTTTTTTTCTTTTCATCTTTTTCTCATTCCAGTTCTGCTTGAATCACTCAACAAGAATGAGCAATCAGCCAATGGCCAGTCCCAATCCAGGGAGTCCACGAACCCCCAGTTCAAGAAAATGAGTGGAGACTTCCCGTCGGCCAACGGAGAGGCTGGTGGGGAGGCCCCCAAGGGCTACACTCAGGACCAGGTGGATGCAGTGAAGAGGTGCGTGCACAGCTCTGTGTGGCTTCAACCTGCAGTTTGTTTGAGTTTATCACATGATACCGGTCTGGTTTTCGCAGTGCTTTGACCCATAATGAGTGATTTTTAGCTGACTGGGTGTCAAAAGCATACCTAGGAGGATTTATAGCTACAACAGCCCTGGGAGGCAGCTGGGTTGGGTCTGCGAGGGATGAGATTTTCCCCCAGAAGCATACATGAGGGCTAGAACTGTAGGCATGTAGGCCTCTTCTTGGCTGAGGTCCAAAGAGGCCTTTTGGATGCGTTCATCTCGTGGACTTGACACTAGTGTTTGCTTTAGTGTTATTCAGTAATGCTGTGAAAAAACCCATGTGCTCCTGAGATCCCGTAGGTGGAAGTCATGGCTCATAGCTTGCAGTCAGCAGCCCTCCTCCTCTAAGCTTTGGTCTAGTAGCAAGTGACAGGACACATTCGTGTCCTTCTCTCACGATGATGCTCTGCTTGTGGTCTCTCTTAGAGCCCAATAAAGTAGAAATCCACCACAGGACGCTTCATTCTGTTAGCATGATACACTTCTAAAGCTCCTGCTGACAAGTCCCAGGACATGTTTATCCAGTCACCTGTTTTCCCAACCCTTTTCCAAGCTGTTCTTTATTCCTTTCTACCATGTGTAAATACTGGAAGCTGAAGGTCTGAACTGCAGGCACAGTCACTTGGTAAACTTCGTTTAAGGTTATGGGCATGTTCTGAATTGCGCAAGAGCCACCATGGCTCATGACTTACGGGGATGCTTGTTACGTCATCCATTTCTCCAAAAACCCAGCCTGCTGTATTCTGCCTCATCGAAGTCACGTGAGAAGGAGAAACCATCACTGGGCTGCAAGCGTACCCGGAATGAGCTGGGCTGCGCACACAGGCCTGGGCAGCTCCCTCTTTCTTCCTCTAGAATTCAGCTGATGTTATTTTTAGATCTGTGAATTAACTGAGTGTGAGGAGGGGGTGGGGAAAAGTCAATAGCCCAGCTATCCTTCAGATCCCAGCCTGCCGTTTGTAGTCCTTCCCAAATAGCCTCCAAAACGTGAGCATGATGAATCTGAAGTTTATTTGCCGATGGCATTCTTCAGCGGGTGATATCATTGCCTCAGGAGAGGCCCTTCTACCTCTACTGGCTTGACTTGTTCCGTGAGCGTGTTTGTGCGCTAGTAATGCAGGCACGGTGGTAATGAGTCTGAAAAGAATTGGGTCACCCTCTGAGGAATTAGAGATGAGTAAACGAGAGTTCACTGAACAACATCGATCGAAACTGTGGTGCGTGAGGTGTTGCAGAGCAGACATATTCAGTGCAAAGTGAGGTTTTTTGACAGCTGAAACTTAACTCTCCGTGTTTTCTCCCCTCTGTACTGGCAGGGTAAAGCAATGCAAAGATTACTATGAAATTCTGGGAGTAAACAGAGAAGCTTCTGATGAGGACCTGAAAAAGGCTTACCGGAAACTTGCACTGAAATTTCACCCAGATAAGAACCACGCACCAGGGGCTACAGAGGCGTTTAAAGGTAAAGAACATCTCCAACTTTGATTTGCCCTCAACTGTCGGTTGCCGGTGCTGAGTTGGGCTAGCAAGGACTCTTAAAAACAACCTCGTGAGTCAGGTAGAGTGAAATAAAGCTTCTCTTAGTAAGTTGTATCTCTTCTTCTGAGCTGGTTGTGTTAGGAACAAAGTATGCTCTATGCTTAAAATAATAAATCCAGGGTGGCGTGGTTAGGCTTCACCTCTGCTAGTGGGACAAGGAGAAGCCTTCCTTCCTTTTCTCCTAGCAGCCCTTCCTGTCTGTTGCTCCGGCCTCCTGCCATGCTGCGCAGGAGGAAATTCCCTCAGAATGTTAACCATCCTGGGTTTTTTGGAGGGATGCAGGAGCATTCACCTAGTAGGGAGAAGCTCCACGTCCTGCAGCCGTCCATCACGGGGCAGGTGCTGGGCTGCACCCCGTCTACACACAAATCCAGTGGAGACCCAGTAAGTTGTGCAGCACCAAAGGCAGCCGTTGGGTTCACAAATCCCTCGAGAGAAATGTGGCTGGACAGGCCCAATGGCAGGGAACTCATCTTCTTCAGAACTGGTATTCAGACTCTTCTGCTCATTGAGCATTTCGGGCAGCCAGTAAGCCTTCAGGTTTCTAAGCAAGCACTCAGCACCCTGCTGTTGTGAAAGGCTGCGGATGGAATTGGCGGATAGAAACGCTGGGTGAAAATTTCTAGGGCAAAACTGCACCAGCCATGCAACTGAGCCCAGCCAGAACTCAAAAAAAGGTCACCGGGAGCTTCAGTTCTGCTGTAAAGAGTCCAGTTCTCAGGGCCTCTCTACAAATGCAGCAGGGATGTTTCCTGGGTGATAAGATACCGTAAAACTGGAGTCATTTTCCAAGAGAAATGCTATTGCTTGGAACATACAACCCCATTTTCCCTTGCGAGCTGTGGGAGTTTGATTATTATCATTGAACTAAAGGCAGAACTTCTTGATGTCGGTTGTACAGCACAGGTTTTGCAGTCTTTAAGCCATTTGAATAGTGTGGCCTGATTCTGGCCATCCTGGGTGTGAAACGTGTGAGACTTCTGCTGGAGCAGGGAGCAAGGCTAGCCTGGTGTGAGTGTATCGATACACTGTTCGGCTAAGCTTCTAGTAGACATGAATTCAGCAGTAAAAGTCTTATGTAAGGTTTGTTCAAGTCTTTTAAGACTTAAATCCATAACTGATAAGTGTATTGCTGTTAGCAAATAACGAGCTGACCCTCGGCTACTTGGGAGAGCCTTTTTTAGTATGGGGGCCAGATTAAAGAGCGAGCATTTGCAGACATCTAGCTACGCCGCACATGCAGTAAGCCGCTGTTCGATAGTTTATCCTTCAATCCTTGCCAAGTGGCGAAAGGCAGGTTTCTTCACCCATAATCTTAAATAATGATGTTTGCCGAAGGCTTTGACAAGAGTTACGTGCCAGAAGTCGTGCGTTAAGCAAGGTGCCCTTTATCCTCGGCTGCAGAGCTATCTGCTCTCAGGTTATCTCTCCTCCAGGCCTTGCCTCGTTGGCTCCCCCGTCCTTCAGCCCCCCGAGCTGAGCTCCTAGTCTGCACAGCTCGCTGATGTCCAGCTGTTTGGTTCCAGAGGGTGAAGGGGGAAACGTGCACTGCTATGTGGATTTTAGTTAATTTTTTCTTACATTGATGTATTAGCTGAAGTCTTGGCATTCGTCTTCCCAGTGACAGCTGATAAAGCGTTACGTCTTGTCCCGAGACCTTGTCTCAGGCTGTAGTTGCAGTTGGCTGCAGTCTGTCTCATAGCAGATTTGCATCACTGCCTTTGGCTGACGTTGGAAAAAGAGCTGAACCTGGCTACTTTGAGCTAAAATCCTGATCTGGAATGAGGTGTTTCTTGGGCTTTGTCAGCAGAAAGCCAGACAACGAACAAAACCCTGAACTCTTCCATTTTCCTTGCTTAATCACACAGTTTGAAAGAACAAGCTAATAGCCGAGAGTCAGTCCTTGTCGTCCGGCTCTCTTGCCTGGCTGTAGAAATGTTTGCTCTGTGCACACTAATTATAACCAAGAAGGAGAACATGCATATTGACATTACATCCTTCACTCTCCGGACTGCTAGTCCAAGACGAAACCGTACACCTCCATCTGAGTACGGGGAAAATGTTGAATCTTGGAGTTTATCTGCTCCAAAGGGCATGTATTTTCCTTTTCTGTCACTTCCGCCCCTGTCTCGTATACACCAGGCAACTACTGCCATGAACACTTTTGCCTCCTTGCGACACAGGGAGGGGAGAGGATGGGCTCTGCAGTCGCGTAGGGAGGCTCTTGGGTGGGTTGGTACAGAGGGGAAGTGGTGAGCTGGAACGTGTCGAGAGAGAAGTACAGAAATAGAGGAGGGTGGCAGGCAGACGTTCTGGTAGAAAAGCTCAAATGTGCTGAGGTCAGAAGGAGAGTGACCTGGGGAACTGTGGCAGGGCTTTAGTTCCAGTACATTTCCACCATCACAGGCACTGGTTAACAGCCCTTGTAATTACGCACCTTACTTCTGGCATCTGGAAATTTTGAAATTTATAGCTAACAGACACAACTTCTGGCCAGCATTTCTTTTCTAACTTTTATGGAAGGTTTTAGAGTCTCTTTCAGTGATCTAGCCCGTATTTAAATTATTTGCAGCTCTGGTTTCAAGCTGTGACATTGAATTCCCTTAATGACACTTTTGAATAAAATTTGTCTAATAAAATTTATTTTCCTAAACAGTTGCTTATGGCTGAAGGATTTGGGCATTAGTTGTTCAAAAGAAGTAACCAGTTTAATTAAGTGAAACGTGTAGCCACTCTACTATCAGTATTTCTTTCACAATTCGTAGTTTCATTCGTCTGAGAGGGTTTCTCTAGGGACATACACCAAATTCATACCAGTGATATCATAACTTCTTCATCTGAATTAATTAAGGCCTTTTTCTTTGGGTCTCTTGGTGTGGTTTCCTTCTGCCTGTGTTTGCCAGAGCAGCGTGCCAGGTACTAGCGCTGCGCCACTGAAGTAGCCTCTTGAAAAGACGTGGGTAGCTGAGAATCTCATTTGTATAATGAGAAAGGCAAGTCCTGGCAGTTTGCAGGGCTAGATGTATTATCTGTAGAAGAAAGAAGCTAATTGCTTCCTTATTGTCCGTATTTCAGCCATTGGTAATGCGTACGCCGTATTGAGCAACCCAGAGAAGAGGAAGCAATATGACCAGTTTGGAGACGAGAAACTCAACCCTGCTCGGCACGGACACAGTCACTCGGACTTCCACCGCGGATTTGAGGCAGACATCTCCCCCGAGGACCTCTTCAACATGTTTTTTGGTGGTGGTTTTCCTTCTAGTAAGCACGTTAAACCTTAATCTCTTGAATGGGACCAGCTCCTTTTTGACAGAGCAACAATGCAGTAGTGATTTATTTGGCCGTGCAAGGATTGCTGAGTTTGATGAGAGAGAGTTCTCCTTCACACATGACCCAAACACCTAGAGTTTTCTAAATTGTTCAGCCGGGTTCTTGGAGAACTCAGCATCCAGCAGGTAATGCCATCAGAGCTGGACTTCTCCCCAACTTCAGGTATTTGTTTGCATGCTGGCGACATTAGCTGTTATTAAGTTGGGTTGAATGTTAGAATAAAAAATTCCTTTTTTTAAGGCTAGTTGTAAAAATAATCCTATTTTGAAGAAGTCTTTTCTGCCCGATGGTATTAGAAGTTAAATCTTCTCATCAGAACAAACTATGGTAATGCCTGGGCCTTGTTCTTGATCTGTGTTTGCTCTGCCACACAGCTGAAGCGGTTTCTCCGAGATCATTGTCCACTTCCTTCTTTCCACTGTGTCCTGTAAAAAAGAGGAAAGTGTTGTTTCTAGAGCATAACTTAAACCTCTTGAACTGAAAATTAAATCTGTATCCTGTCTGTCCATCATGGTTTGGGCAGCAGGAAAGAACCTGCCTTCACTTGATGAGTTCCGATCAAAAAGACACAGATTTAATATAAGGATAAAGGTATTTTAGAACACTCCCTTGAATTTGCTTTATTCGTATTTGGCTGGCAGTGGAGGCAGTGGTTATTTGACCTCCGTGGACCAACTTGGAAAAATAAATATTTTTGTTTCAGTTGAGAAGATTTACTCTGGTAGCTCTTTCCTATCTGGTATGTAAGAATTAACATGCTAACGTCAAGTGCTTGCAAAGGCATCTTGAAGCCTTTTGCGGCTTCGTGTTCTGCCTGTCAGAGGGGTAAAACTGCTCCGGTAAAAACAGTGGCTTGCTATTTTAGCTCAGTCTTTTTTTCCTTTCCTCACTGTCCCTGGAGAATTCATGACCGCTTTCTCAGCTGGTCTCCCTTTTCAGCTGTAGTTTTGACATTTAAAACAAGACATGGAAGAGCTCTGTTTTTTTGGTGGAAAAACTGCCCAAATTATTTCTTTTTGTAATTGGTTTTCATCTAAAGTGAATGCAATTAGAAGCGAGGAGGCCTGTACAAAGTATTCTCTCTACACAGCCGACCCTGCTTTGAGCAGGAGGTTGGACCTCCTGAGGTCACTTCCAACCTGAATTTTCATGTGATCCTACAAAATCCTGTAGATGGATTTCTGTGTCCACCACCAGTTCGTCTTCGGACAAATCTACTCAGTACACCTTAGGAATAATCTTTTTTTCAGCTGTGACTTATATAGCTCATTTTGTAAACATTGCCTTCAGATGATAAGTAATTTTTTTTTTTTTTTTTTTATTAATTCTTCTGTCAGTCTCTTGTGGAGTCCCGTATCCACTTGGCGCTAAAGCTGGAGCCAGCTCTGTCAAGACAGCGTGATGGAGTGGCTTGAGTCAGGGGCTTCGGCTGTATTCTGACGATGTTCGAAGTTAAATTCCTGATTTTGCTGTTGTCAGCACCCAGTCTGCTTTTTCCTACTGTGTTTTCATTGGTGAGGCTGACGTGGGACACGGCCGCCTTTTGCGGCTCCGTCCTGACCAGCCAGCACCGTCTTATGTATATTCTGACTTTTGTATAACATTTTTCTTTTGCCTATAGGTAACGTTCACGTATACAGCAATGGCAGGATGCGGTATACCTACCATCAGAGGCAGGACAGACGAGAACATCAGGGTGACGTAAGTGGAGAAGAGGCGGGGGGCTGGGAGTCTAAAGGTTTTCCCGAGACACGAATTGTGAGCCCATTGGCGCGGCTGTCTTGTGAAACAGTCCTGCTTGTTTCCCCCTCCCTCCACCCCCAAACAGAAAGCTGGAGTCGTGGGAAGTGAGCTGCCTTCAGAATTTACACCAAGTTGCGGTTTAATTTACTGGTGGTTGTTCTCCCAGGACTCCCATAGCTGTTGTCCAATGGGAAAAATGCTGGTGTGTCTTGGAAACAGTGCTGCCTTGAAATAAGATTGCACCACTAAAGCCTACCTGTCTTTACCGCAGAATAAGCATTTCCTTTCTGATTTAATTCTGTAATTTCGAAAGATAAACACACTTTTCAGATAATACGGATACTCGTGGCTCCTCCCAACGTGAACTCATTCTCCCTTTCATTCCAATATTGAAGTGTTTCTAATCTGTGATGCCTAATTAGCTAAGGAAGACATTTTATAGCATGAGCTATTTTTATGTTTTCCCATCACAGAAAATCTAAGTCTGTCTCCAGCACTCCAAGCCCTCTGGTCTAGAGAAGCGAGAATGAGGGACTTAGTATTTAAGAGACCAGGGTTACGTACAGAAGATCACTATTTTCTGGGGATAGCCAATTATATTTAAAAAAAAAAACAAACCCAAACCCACAACCAGACAAACAACAAGAACTTCCTGAGTATTTTTTCTCAAGCTTAAAGGGGAAAGTGTACTCTGCTGCAACTGGAGGGAGCTCAGGGGGTGAGGCAGAGGAGTTACTTTCCTGTGACACTGAAGAGAGGGGAGAAGGCTTTCCCATAAAACCGGTTCTGCTCACCAGCACAAGCAGGACAGAAACCACATGTGCTCTAGAAAAACAAAATAGGGCCATGAGGCTTTTGAAATTCACTCACAAGGGTCCTCCTGCCAGTCCCCTCTGTCCTTTGTCACACCTGGAGAAGGGGCAGTGGGTTGGGGTCTTTGGAGTCACACTGCCCTTTCTGGAGGGGTACACTGGGCTGCCGGGTTCCCCCCAGTTATTTTGGGGAACCTCCTAAGCCAAATGCCTGCGAAAAGCAGGAGGACTGAGGCTGTGCGAGGGCTGGGAGGGAGGGAGGGAGGGAAGAGCGATGCTCTGGGATCCTTGCGTGCAAGTGTATGGGTGGCACTCCACTGTGTGTTTCTGTTCCTTCAGGGTGGCCTTGGGTTGTTTGTCCAGCTGATGCCTATCCTCATCCTGATCATTGTGTCTGCTCTCAGCCAGATGATGGTCTCCAGCCCACCCTACAGTTTGAGCCAGAGGCCGTTAGTACCCATTACTCTAACACTTACCCAGCCTGGGGAGGGGACTGGGTTCTGGAGGGCAGGGTGGCATGACGGGGTAGGGATTTAGGCTCTCTGGTTTTCCTGTCTTTTTTATTGTCTTTGCTTTGTCTCATCACACCGTTGCTCTCGCTGCCAGATGTCTCGCACATCAGTGAACGCCTCCGGGTTCTCAAACAGCTCTTGAGATGCAGGGTGTGGGGAAGGTTGGAGGGTGCTCCCTTGGCTTAGGGGAGGGTGTTCTTTGACAGGGACCTTCTGCAGCCCGTACCCACGGCTGGGAGGCTCTGTCCTAGAAAGGGACAGATGAAATGACTTTGAGAGACTGTAGCCCAGGACCGAGATCCCATGTGCAGAATGAACTGAGATGGAGAGTTAAACTGAGGTGTGAAAAAAAACCAGGTCTGTTCTTCATGAAGGCCTCAGTTTATGCCTAGTACAAAGCAACAGAGGAAAAGAAGTAGGAATAAAAGAAACTCCTAGAGAAATCCCCTATTTTTGAACTCTAACCTTGCCATGACATAGCTCTGGCCAGATGTACACTGTGCGAAAGTGAAGCTGTTTCATTCTGGATCCTGTGGAAATGCCCCGATCTGCTCACTTGGCTGACGAATGAGAGGAGTCTTTATTTTTACTCCCTTTGCAGTGCCAACAAAGAATGGGAAAACAGGCTTGATTTCTGGCTGCTTGCATCATTCTTGGCAAAAGCTTAGTGTATTTTCAGTGGAAGTTCCTTATTTGTATTTAAAGAAGGTGATTTGGTTACAGCCAGTGGGCCCTGTTTAGTTTCACAGGTGACAACGTTTGCCATTGATGATGTTAAATCCTATAAAACCCAGCTTAGCTTTCGGTTCGAAGGTAAAGACTATGACATTACTGCTTGGAACCAAAAAATGGAGCTGTTTTGAAGAGGGCACAGTTAAGGGTTATTCTGAGAGGCTAAAGATTGTTGAGATGTGATTTCTACAGTTGATACTAGGAGCATAAAATTAAGCATTGTATATGTATACCAGTTTGTTTTATACTGGTGAAGAGGCAGTTTATGGGGTGAGAAGATGATCAGTGGAGGGCAACTTTTAAGTGGGCAGGGATTTGCTTCCAGCCTTGTCGGTTGTCAGCCATCCCTGAGCCCCAGGTGTTTCTCTGCTGCTCGGTTCCCTGTTCTCTGTGCTGTCCCTGTCCCTGCGTGCTCAGGTAGCAGCCAGCAAGCCCGTTTCCAAGTTTGGATTTGGACAGGAGCGGCAAATGAGCTGCTCCGGTCCTCAGTCATCCTTCCTGAGTGACCAAGGCACTTGAAATTAAATTGGCTCGGGAGCAAAAGGCATTCTGTGCCGGCAGGCGGTGCTGCTCGCTCGCTCGCTCGCTCACGCAGGCAGCCGGGTCCTTTTGCTGCCTGCTGTAAAGGGAAATGCTGTGCTTGGCTGTCGTTTGGCAGAAAGCTGGAGCTCGCCGCGCTAAACGCAGCAAGCAGGAGGCGAGAAGCTATTGAACACGGAGATTTTAGTGCCGCTTCTTGACGGTGAAGCTGTCACTGAGAAAGACGGAGTCCTAAAGAACCATTTGTCGCTCTGTTGCCTTTGTAAATCTCTTCCAAAAACGAGCTTTCTGCCGAAAGACCTGTCTAGTTGTGGGCCTGTCTGTGCCACCCTGCTCTTCAGTAACACCTCATCGAGTTTGCCTGACTTAATTGCACGTCTGACTTGGTGGTGGCAGGTTTCTTGTGCCAGGTCCTGCCCTTATTTTCATGCTTTACGCTCAAGCGTGCTGCTGAAGCTCTGCGAGCTTAAATACTCCTCCTTTGAGGGCACACTCTGTAGCCTCCATAGCTCATCTTTATAGAAAAGAGGAACGGGAACTGTGGGAGAGCTTAGGGCTCTGTCTTGACAGGTAAAATAGTGAGCTTAGCTTCTTCCAGACCGCCTCTCTGCCAGCAGGCACTGCCGGAGATGCGTTAGCCTTTGTCTCCAAAAATGCCAAGAGACATTTTGGTCACGTTCAGGCTATCTGGGTACCCACCATTCGTCCCCGAGTGCTGGGCCTTGATGAAACGTGCAGGAGTCTTTGAATCACTCCTGTAAACCCTGATAACAGACTGAAGGGCGAGCCAGATGAGTTAATGTTTATACCTGGCTTAAGAATCAGGCTCACTTTTAATGCAGCAGCCAGCTGGTATTTATTATGGGAAACTTTGGGCACGTCTCCAGATGGAGCTGTTCCTGACGAATCCAGCGTTGGGGCACAGGTCCTGTGTTGCAGCTTGCAAACACGCCCTAGTGAGTATCTCTGGGTTTGCTGGAGTGTCGGGGAAAATAAGTACAGGGCTCTGTCTGAAATGCAAATCTGCGGGGGTAGGGTAAGAAGAGATTTCCTTCTAGAAAGTGCTTTCTGTGCTAGTCGGTGCAGGCTCAAGCGCAGCGCGGGGCTAATTTTGTTCTTGCAGCGACGGTGTTCGTTGCAGCACGTGATGTGGTAGAGGAAGCTGACGCTCGTGGGGTTAGCAGATATCTCAGCAGAGAGGATTGGGTTCGACCGCCGGGCAGCCTTGCTGAGCGAGGGGGGGGGTTGCTGGGGACCTGTGACAGCCAGCCCCTGCTTTGTCCTCACCTCGGCGCTGCTCCTGCGCCACCGCTCTGCCTCGCTGGCTGCTCTCACCCTGCACAGCGCAGGCGAGCTCCGTAACCATCCTTGGGGCTCACCAACAAAAACAGACGATGGTGTCATCAGCAAGGAAATTGCAGAGAGATTTAATTAGTGCTGAAAAATCTAATGAACCACTTGATTTTAAGTGGGTTTAGGCCTTGGGCAATCTGCCTCAGAGTTATGTCTGTATTCAGAGCTCTGCCCGCCTAGCTAGAGGCCTGGCAGGTTTTCTCTCCCTGTGTTGGCGTTTCACTTCCACCAGAAATACTTCTTGTTTCCAAACCTTCAAGTCTATGGATGCATAGGAGTGATGTATGTTTTCAGCAGTTCGGTATTGTGGCATGTTGTGCATTATAAAGAGCTGGGAGCTTTTTGCTCTGCCCTCGCAGCAGGTCCTACACTGTTCTGACTCTTCTCCCTGAACTAGGTCTGTGGGGCACATACACAGGAGAGTGACAGAGCACTTGAAAGTCACCTATTACGTATCCGAGAACTTTGCAGATGAATACACGGGCACAAACCTGAAAAACGTGGAAAGGAGCGTGGAGGACGACTATATCGCAAACCTTCGAAATAACTGCTGGAAAGAGAAGCAGCAGAGTGAGTAGCGTGGGGTCAGGAGCGGAGGGTCTTGGCTGCTGCGTGAGGTCGGCTTCAGAAAGGTGTTTTACTGGCGACTGAGTTATGCTAAAGTTATACTTTAACACGGCGCGAGCACATTTCCTGTGTTGTTTTTTTTTTTCTATCTATGACTTTGTGACAAATCCAGCATGTGGGGTTTTTTGTTTTGTTTTTCAATGCTGCTGTAGAACTGGTCAGACAGGAGTTGTGCCCCGCAGGTTCCGTGCCGTGTCAGTAGGATATCTCTGTTTTCCAGTGTGGGGGAGGAGGGGGAAGGTTGCAGCCATCTCATTCTCAGGAGGCCCCCAATAGCCCCGTGTAATATTTTAGTTGTTCGAGGACTGTGTCTGAAAGTCTCTGCCTGTGGTGTCCTCCATCCCACATCCCATCCCTGCTCAGAAGGCTGCGGTGGCAGCAGTGACATCACCTTGCTGGAGGCACACAGGGTTCAGAGGGACGGCTACCAAGCCAGACAGCGTGAGAGACGGGCTGGCCACCAGAGCGTGCCGAGGGCAGCAAACTGTTTGCCAAGGTCCAGAGGTGACCTGACTTCTCTGCCCGCCCCTTCTCAGCAGGTGATGATCACAGCTCTTGGGGCAGGGCAGGATTTGAGCGCCTGGGGTGCAGGAGGGGCTGTTTGAGCCCCCAGTGGTACCAGATGAGGTCGATGCACCAGCTTCTGCGTTTCTTCTTGCCCGTGCTGCTGGGGTAACCTTTGTGTAGGCTGCCTCATGTGCCTCCTGGGACTAGAAGCAGGTCCCTTCAGGTTCCCAAGGCTTTCCCCAGGATGGATGAGCTGTCAGCAGAAGTTACACCCATCCTGTCCTAAAGGACATGGGGCATTTCCTCAGCCTCATCCTGTGCTTCATCTCGCCTTGGAGAACTTGAGGTGCCTCCTGTTCCCAGCAGAGCCCGTGGTGGGACGAGCCTGGTGGGTGGGTCTCTTTCCACATCGTGTTCGTAATGTTGGGCTTTTCCCTTTGCAGAGGAAGGCTTGTTGTACCGGGCGCGCTACTTCGGAGACTCGGATCTGTACCAGCGAGCACAGAAGATGGGCACCCCCAGCTGTAGCAGACTGTCAGACGTTCAAGCCTCCCTGCACGGATAGTCACCGCCTGCCCGCTCAGCAGAGGTCTAAGTACGAGCTGGTGATGCTTCCCCTGGCAGCGGAGCAGGGCACGATAGTGCTTTTCATACTTAACTTAAATCTCTGTTTGAGACACAGACCTTCGCGAGTCTCCTCTGGATGCACACACGGTGCGGGGGGGGAAGCACCCCCCCCCGCGTCAAGCGTACACTCGTTAATCGGGAAATTGATTTTGTTCCCTTTGCATGTCGGCACCCTCGGCTCTCTCCAAGCTCCCTGTTTTCCCTGGCACTGTCGGTGTTGGGTCTCTAGGAACAGAGCAAAAGCCCCGGGCGCGTTGGCGTCTCAGCTGAGGTCTTGTCAACTGTGCATTCGAAACAGCGGCCACGTGCGCCTCGGCTGGTTGGAAGTTTTTTACCGGCCATGGCAGCCAGCCGCCACGTTTTAATGAACCTTTTTTTGGTTGCTTTATTGTCTGTTTTGCTGAAAAAGCTGTTATCCCGTGGCACTTGAAGCAATACGATGACAGGGAACGGACTCCTACCAAGCAGATGTTCCTTGGCCCCCCCCCGTTGCCTTCCCCTGATACTCAAGGAGAACAAAACAAGTGGCCAGAGTTCACAGCAGGTTGTAGAAGTATCTTACTGCGTTAAGCTGGGAATCAAAGTAAAAACAGCTGAGGGAGAGTCTGAAAGACTCGGGTGTTGGAGAGCTTGGATTAAGGTGAGCCTCAGGTAGCAGGTGTGAGACTGGGTGTGCTGGGTCACGGGAGAACTGGCGAAAATAGTGGGGGAAAAAAATTGGCATTGAGTTTGGAGTCCTTTTTCTGCTTAATTTTCCAGGCTGGTTTCACCTCCCAGATGCTGCTGGGTTGGCTGTAAAACGTACAGGTTCCCCCTACCGCAAAATGGTTTGAAAACAGGGTCTCTATAGAAAATAAATCGGGAGGTGAAGCTTGCACCAAGTGGTAGTTGTACGGACGCCATTTAGGCTTGCAAAGACTTCTTGGGGACGTTCGACAACCAGCTGCTTGATGTGTAGACACAAGTAAGGAGGTTTAGCAGAGGAGTTTTTGTTTGGTTTTTATTTTCCTTGGCAAAGGGAGCGCGTCTGAAAGTTTGGCCCTTAAAGCAAATCCTCCAGGTCAGGTTCGGCCTTTTTTTTTTTTTTTTTGGGTGTATCCTGTTTTTGGAACCATTCTTATCTTGATGTGCCCTCTCTCTTGTTTTGATAACTGCGCCTCTTTCTTTCACGACAGACCGGCGTTAATTGCCTGATTTTCTTTAATTCCCTCTCTGTACCCGTCATCTGAAAAGAGAGCTGCTCTTAGGCAGAGGGCCCGCTGTGGATTGAAATAATGCGACTGAAAAAGCTGCTGCCTGTGATGGGCTGGGGGGAAGGAAGGGGGAGGGACAGTGACGTGTGATTGTCGGGAGACTGACACCGCTACCGCTTTTATTCCCAGACTCTTGAAATGCCTGAAGACTTTTGGTGAAGTGCACTGAGCCGAGGTGACAGACTTGATTATTTAAAAGAATCAAACTGTATATTAAAAATGGAATTGGGAGAATTAGCAACGCACAACTGCCCTCTTTCTTCTCTCTGCCTGTCTGCGCCGTTGGACCGACGTCTCGGGCAGCGATTCGGACAGGAAATCAAGCTGCTCGTCTTCCTCCTTCCCTTCCGACGCCGCTACGCGTGCGACAGTCTCGTTGCTCCTGGGATCCCACAGCCCCGAGAACAGATGCGTAGAGTGTGAAATAACACAAACTAATTGCAGAAGCCATGACGAAGGAGACCCTTCTCGACCGCGCGGGTCACTGCCGACGCAGAGAGAAATTGGACGATTTGGTGATAACAGAAAACTTTTAAAGAAAAAAAAAAAAAAAAAAACCAAGAAGAGAAAATATAATCTATTTAGAATTAATTTATAGCTGTATATATGTTGTACTTTTAAACTATGCAGGGGTTGGATGATTAAATTATTTTGTTTTCTGCCCGGTTTGGTAAACAGGGCAGCGGGAAGTCTCTTCTTGGGGTGTCTCGCTCTGCAGCGCTTCCCTGCCTGACACGCTAAAACCAGAATCACTTCGCAGTTACTGTACTTCGCTTTCTGGGGGACGGCGGCGTTCTGCGGCTTGGGATGTCGATACCCGCCTTTCGGGTTTTAATAAAAGCAATTCCAAACCTGTAGGGGGTTAACAAAGAAATGGGGGAAACCGGTGCGGGTCTGTGGGGCGGTTTTGCAGCGTTGGCAGAAGCTGTGGCGGGTCAGCTGAGCCCCAGCGTCGCACTCGGTGACGGGAAGGATTGTCCTGGATGGTTTTCGCTCATCAGTTGGCTGGGATTATTTGTGCACGTAACTTCTTTTTTTTTTTTTTTTTTTTTTGCAGAGTCTGCTTGAATTCTGCCTCGTAATCGGCGTGTGCTCTGTAAAGAGGGCTTTCCGCCAGCCCATCTCCCTTTGTTGGGGTTTTTGGTGTGTGTCCTACACTTGGGGTTCCTCCCCCCGCCCACAGCACTCCCCTTTCCAACATGGCCGTGGCCTTGACGCCCCGTTTCTAACGTTTCCTAGAGCAGACCTGTCAAATGCTGCTGGTTCATAAGAAACGGAGCTTTCTATCGCTTCTGTTGAAAGAAGTTTTGCCGGGGGAGATGGCCAGGTGCGCCCACTCTCTCCTCACACCCCGCCTGAGCTCTGCGGCACGTCTCTCGCTCCGTCGCCTGGTTGGGCAGGACCAGTGTTGGGATGCGGGAGGGCACTCAGGGTTAGGAGCCATCTCTTCGGAGCAAAACCGGCATGAGCGGAGCTACCTCCCGTGGAATAAACTGGATTTTTAATTTTTTTTTTTTTTTTTTTTTTTTTTTTGGGTACCCTGCAGTTCATTTTTTACTAAAGCCATTTCCAGTGAGAACCGTCCCTCGGGGGAAGGAATCAAAAGCACAGCAGCTCCCGGGGGGGGTGGCAGGGGCTGGAAGAGGTGAGAGGTAAGGTGGTTTTATGTCTTCGTCGCTGGGAAGCCCTGTGCTCTGCCTTCAGCTATTTATTTATTTCGCAAAACATCAGCCCTCCCATCGAGCGCAAGCCTTATTATCCCACAGCCACCACTACTTCGATTTTAAGGTGTTTTTCTTTTTCTAAATGGTTCCTCCACCGTTGGAAGGAATTGGGTGGAAGTACAGCATTTGGAAACGGCTCGTGCTAGAGGCACAGGCTAGCCGGCATGAAGAGATGGTGGGGAGGGGGTTAAATGGAAATCACGTTCGCAAAAGGTGCTGAGCGTCTTGCACAATGGCATTCCTTGACCAGAGCCTGCCCGACAAAACCTTTTTGATTTATTTTTTTTTAATTTTTTTTTTTCCAAGTAGATACCCGTGGATAATAACGAGCGAGAAGGCGTAGATCCTAACGGATGCTCACAGAGGCTGTATCTCTCGATTTAGAATGAATTATACAACTGTACATCTATAAATAAATGTTTATAACGTGACAGGCTCCGGCTGCGTTGGTGTCCTGCGGATCCTTGCCCCAGCCAGCTCCACTTTTACCACTCCTTCATGCCACCGTCGTCGCATCCGCACAGGTAAACAAAATTCGGCATTTTTGCCGTCCCGGCAAGCCCCGGTGCTGAGAGCTCCAGCTGGAGGCTGTCGGGGGTCTCCCCGCCGTGGGAGTCGGAAGGATGGGGAGAGGATGGAGAGGAGGTGGTGCCCCCTGAGTTAGCCGTGGGTCCCGGCAAGGTGGTGGTGGCTGTTCAATCTTTGCTTCAAACTGATTCCACTGGGATGCTCCCAGCAGGATGCGTTGTGCTGGGGGGACCTTGCCATCCTCCCCCTTCCCTATAAGTGACTCGGTGAGCCAGGTGCCCCCCCCCCGCCCCACATCCTCTTGACCGAACTGTTTTGGGGGATGCTTTATTCTCATCCCATCCTGGCAGCAGCATCTCGGCATTTTAAGGTGCCCTGTGGATGGGTCCGTATCTGGGGAGGGCGACAGGCAGGAAGGCTTGGGCTGCCTTTGTCCTGCATGGAAGCACTGGCTCAGATGCGCTTCCTGATGGCAGCGGCTCGGAAGCTTTCCTTGGGGTCAGATTTGGGGTCTGCACTCCCAAATGGGGCTCTTTTTTTTTTTTTTTCTCAAATCCCCACTCCCTGGGGCAGCAAAAGGCTTTTCCCGTAGTGCCCGGGGCAGGTTTGGCCCTGCCGGTGCTCCCCTTCTCCTCCCCAGCCCCACACACCAAAGGGCTGGAGGTTTGGGGTGGGTTTTTTCCCCTTTTTCCCTTTTTTTCTCCCTTTTCTCAGAGGCCAGGGGTCACGCTACTTCCATTTCCCCTCGGCGCCACCTTCCCGGCAGCGGCGGTGAGTCAGCCCCGCCGGCTGGGAGAATCCAGCATGGACCAACACAGCCGCCGGGCAAAACCCCCCCAGCGCCACCGGCACAGACCCTCCTCCATCCATGCCCCAGTTTTTGGGATGGTTTTGGTGTGTTTCAGGTCATTCCCAGCCCGGAGCAATGGGGCATGCCATGTGTTTTGGTGTGCTGCTCCCTGCCCGCTCATCAAAGGTGTGGGCAATTTGGGCTGCCCATTAGCTCCATCCCCAGCTCATTAACCCAAGCTTTTAATTGGGGCAGCAGGGGAAGGCAGGTGCCTCAGGAGCATCCTCCAGCAGGTAGGGAGCAGAGGGGACCCGGCTTTTTCCACCGTCTTTGGCAGCAAAACACGAGGGTTTAGCCTTACCCTTGGATTTAAATCCTTATTTGCCTTATTGCTGCTGATGCCCTAAAAACCTCCCTTTCCCTGCCACCACGATGGCACCCAGGAGCCCCCAGGCCAATGCTGGTGCCACAAATAGCCCCATCATCGCCGCCGCCCCATCCCAAAATATCCCTCTCCGTGTCTCCCCCTGCCCGAGGAGAGGCTAAATACAGCCTCCCTGGAAGCTCCTGGCACCTTCCAGGGAGCTGCCAAACACCAGGGACCTTGACACCCCACCAAATTTGTCATGGAAAGGCCATTTTGCTATATATAAAGCTTCACCTGCCATCGTTGGTGGCTGTGCCCGGGGGGCCAAGTGACAACAGGGCGTTTCTGGGGGGGGGCACGTGGAGTGCACGCAGGGTTTTGCTGGGCATCGCCCCCCCCCCCCCCCCCCCCCCCCAGCAAAGAGGCTGTCCCCTCGCTCTGCATTTTTGGTGGGCTTGTGTTTGTTTTCTCAGCGTTTTCTGCGAAGCCTTTTTAATTATTATTGCAAGGAATTACCAAAAACGTGAAGCAGAGTCCCTCACCCCCCCCCTTCCCGGGAAAGGCTGGCAGGGACAAGGAGGGGGGGGCCACGCTGAGATGCGGGGTGATCCCCTCCGTGTGCTTAGGAGCTTGATAGATAAAAATACATATATTTATGGAGCTAAATATATATATAGCTTCAAGACACAATGTGTCTTGAATGATGTCGCTGCCATCACCGTGCCATAAATCTCTGGCCGCAGCTGGGGAGCAACGCGCCAGTTTCCGCCCCACGTCGGTGCTGCCAAAACCTGCTCCTTCAGTGATTATTTTTTTGCCAAAAAAACTTTAGGATTGGAGTTTCCTTTCTGGTTCCTGAGCTCTTTTGACAGTGGTTTTTTTGGCATTAGACAACACGGGGCGGGGGGGGGGGGGGGGGGGGGGCACTGGGCTGCCCCTCACGTGAGGGGGTGATGCTCTGGCACATGACCCTTTGAGAAATGCCCCTGTCCCCAAAATTTTTTTTTTGGGGGGGGGGGAAGCCCTTTTGCGCAAGGTGGGTTTGTAAAGGTGCATTCCCAGCTGTACCCACCTGGTGCTGCTTGTTGCCCCGATTGCTCATGTTTAAGTGACATTTTTCAGCTTGAAACACTCTGGTTGTGGGTTGTCCTTTTCAGAAACAACTTTTTTTTTTTGGTGAACGTTTTCATCAAAAAGGCAGTTTGTCCACAAGGTGGGGGGGGCAGAAAAAGAAAACAAACCCCAAACCTACAACAGAATCCTGAGCCAGAACAAACTCCCATTTGAATGGGAATGTTTTGGGTTGTTTTTTTTTTTTTTTTAAGTTTTTTTTAATTACCCTTTAGTGAAAGCCTTTTCTCCGAGTGCCTCTAATTGCAGGCTTGGATAATTGGTCTCATTTTTGCAGGGTGTTTGGCGCTGGGGAGCACTACCCTTCCCCCTGCCCCCAGCAAGTGTGACCCTTCCCCATCGCTGTCCCTTGCAATTTTAGCCAATTCTACATGTTTTCTGCCCCAAATGCCCCGTTGCTCCCAGGGGAGTAGCAGCAGCCCCTCGGTGGGGTGCCAGGGTGCTCCCCCTTGCCCACCCCAGAGCATGGGCAGGCACCTGGCTGTTGCAGGGGCCTGACTCAGCCCCCCCCTGAGTCACAGCCCCATGGCCTGCAATTAGGAGCAGCCACAGCAGGATTCCCCCCACCCCCCCCCATTCCCAAAACCTTCCGCTCCCACCACAGGGGCTGCCCCGCCAGGGAAAGGCTTCCTAAGGGTGCCAGCGGGGATTTCAGACCCATCGGGGAGCGGTTGCATCATCCCTCTCCGGAGCAGAGTGACAACAGGGAGACAGCAGGTTATCAATTCAGACAAGTTTTATTAGAAAAGTAAAAAAAAAACCATCCCGACATGATTGCATAGGAAGTCTTGCACTTGAACATCAAGTGTATGAGTGTTAACTGTAACCAATGAAGCACTCACGGTGTGTCATGATGAGGGGTCCTGCCCTCTGTCCCTGCGTCACCTCGCACGCCCCTCTCCCCACCACACTCTGCTCTCGTGATCAAAGACACAACACGATTTTGGAGCCCCCCCCTCCCTCCGCCCCCCGCCTTCCCGGGAGCCTAGACAGAGCCACCCCGGGTGCCAGCGGTGGGGCTTTGCCTTTGATCCCAACCTACAGCCCAGCCATCGCTCACTCCCACACGCACCCTCCCCCAGAAACCCCATTGATTACAATCCTTGTTACAAAAAAAACAACACTATGATTAATCAGCCAACAGGAGGAGACTGTCTGCCCCGCCAGCAGCCCCGCTGCCGCATCCGGGAGCACGGTCGCCGCAATCATCCCACAATCATTGACAGTGTAAAGGGATCTCCGCCTGGGTCCCGCTCCGCTCCGCGTTCAGGGATGCCCCAGCACAGGCAGGGACCTCCGCCTGCCCAAACTACTTCCACCTACAGCCCTACTCCAGCCTAACCTAAACTACAGCGGCTGCCGGGAGCCGCCAACGCTCTAACCGGCTCTTCCAAAGCACTTGGGTAAGTCGCTTCTCCAGCACGGCCATCAGCACTCCTCTATCAGCAGCTGCTCGGAGCTGTACAGCTTCTTCTTGATCACCCTGAAGCCCGTGCTTAGCTTCAGTGGCGTGAAAGC
Organism: Sterna hirundo; assembly: GCA_009819605.1. Lineage (NCBI taxonomy): Eukaryota > Metazoa > Chordata > Aves > Charadriiformes > Laridae > Sterna > Sterna hirundo. The sequence goes on along the minus strand of CM020440.1, from coordinate 37,907,540 downwards.
CGGCCCTGAAGTGAAGAGTCCCTGGATCTTGGGCCACAGGCGGGAGTCCAGCCGGAGCACCAGGGTGAGCTGGAAGGTGGGCACCACGGCGGGGTCCACGGCGATGTGCCCCACATCGTGGCAGGCCTTGCCGTGCTCCACGCAGAGGTCGAGGAGGGCTCCGCGCAGCCCGCAGGGCTCGCTGCAGGCCAGGCGCAGCAGCTCCGTCCTCACCTGTGCCAGGAGCTGGGCCGGCATGAGGAGCCGGGAGCAGCGCTTGGCCCCCAGCGGGGCTCTCCCCAGCGTGGCCTGGACCAGGTCCATCAGGTTGGAGCACAGCAGCTCATCCTCGGGGTCGTGCAGCAGGTCCAGGTCTGGCAGGGAGACACCCTCGGCGTACTCGGTGTCTGCAGAGGGGACAGAAGGCAGGTAAGCACAGGGCCTCGGGGTTTGAGGGGTGGAACTGGGGCACAGGGGCTTGGCACAGCACCTCCACCACCCTCAGGGGCCCTTGGCCACTTCCCAGATCCTCAAAGGGACCCTTGGTCACCTCCTGGCTCTTTAGAGGGATCCAGGGCCCCTCAGAGGGACCCTCGGTCACCTCCTGGCTCCTCAGAAGGACCAAGGGCCCCTTTGTCACCTCCTGGCTCCTCAGAGGGACCCTGGGCCCCTCAGTCACCTCCCAGCCCCTCAGGGACCTCCCCCTCGTCCCTTCGGAACCCCCCGGGAAGGCCCTCCCCCACTCACCTCCCTCCGAGCCGGAGGCGCTGCCCAGCGACTCGCAGTCGGAGGTCTCCAGACGGCCCCGCTCGCTGCCCGCCAGCCGCTCCCACATCCCGGGCATCGCACCGCCTTCCCCGCCGGCTCGGCTCTGCTCCGGCGGCCGCCCACCGGCCGCCTTATATAGGAGCGGTACGGCAGGCCCCGCCCCCCCGGCCCGCGCCCGCCAATGGGAGCGCGGGGCACGTCCGCGGCGTCTCTCCTGCCCGGTGACAGCGGGAGGCCCCGCCCCTTCTCCCCCCCCCTCAGCTCGGCCCCGATCCGGGCCCGGCCCGGGCCCCGCAAACGGCGCCGAGGGTTGCATCAGGGGGGCCGGGCCGGGCCGGTGCGATCCGCCTGCCGCTCTCGGCAGCGCCCGGCCGCCTGCCACCCCCACTGGGCCCGGACCTCACCCCCCCGGGCACTCCTCAGGGCCTGGCCCTCACCCCCTGGACACCCCCTTAGAGGCCGGGCCTCACCCCCTGGACACCCCCTCACCCCCCGGGCCTCACCCCCCGGGATCCCTGTCACAGCCTGAGCCTCACCCCCCCGGACACCCTTTCAAGGCCTGTGCCTCATCCCCTAGACACCCCCTCAGAGCCTGAGCCTAACACAACCCCCCCCAGCACCCTTCAGAGCCTGGGCCTTAGGCCCCTGGGCACCCCCTCAGGGCCTGGGCCTCATCCCTCAGGGCCTAGGCCTCACCCCTCCAGGGTCCCCCTCAGGGCCTGGATCTTACCCCCCAGCACCCCCTCAGAGCCTGGGGTCTCATCCCCCTGTGCTCCCCCTCAGGGCCTGGACCCGTCACCCTCCTGGGGCACCCCTCATGGCCTGGGCCTCACCCCCCCAGCACCCCCTCAGTGCCCGGCCTGAGCCTAGGCCTCACCACAGGCTCCCCCAGGGCCAAACCCTGTCCCAGGCCTTGCCGCTCAGCCTCAGATACGTTCTTGTGGGACAGCGGTGGCAAGGGATGCACATGCAGTGGCCGGTTTGTGCCCTGACACTGCCATTCCCCAACCCCTCTTAAGAGTTCTGAAGCAGGCGCCGGCCGGCACGAAACTGGACAGCAGGTGATGGGGCCGTGAGGGTTTTCATATGTGTTGTTTTTAACGTGGCCGCTGATCGGCCTTGCCTTCCAGGCGGTGTTTGGGTGGCGAGCACCGGCAGGGCCTGATCCTGTCCCATTAGCTGGCATTGTCCGGGTTTCTGAAGAAAATAAGGGCTGTTAGAATGAAATATGTTAGAAATCGGAGGGTGAGAGCAGGGCACGGCCAGGCTATGATGGGGATTTTATTTGGTGCCAGCCTGGGGGTAATCCCCATCTGCCTCCCCCAGTGGTCCCATAAAATGGGGGCAAGACGCCGCCCGCCTCCGAGCCCTCTGCTCTGGAGAGCGTGTCCCCCCTCCGCAGGTCCGTGCGTGTCTGCCCCAGCGTACGTGACCTTTCTGAGGAGCGCGGGGAGCCGAAGGCCCACTAATTGGCGATAAAGGGCTTTGTTTGTCCTCCCACCGTGCTGCCTGCAGCTTTATCGGAGGAGCTGAGTGCACTCTGAAGTCACTCCGGGAGCTATCTTGGGTACTGTCCTTCCTGAGCAGAGATTGATAACGGCCTGGCGGTAAACATGGCGGAGAGCAAACGCCGGCTGGGAGCGAGGGGGACAAGCTCCCCAGCACCGGTGTCATGCCTGCCACCGGTGACCTCCATGATGGGGGGAACAGGGACAAATTCTCCCACCCAAGAGCTGCGGGGCAGGGGGTGCGGAGGGTCCAGGCACCCCACCAAGTGGGGAAATGGCTTTTTAGGGGTGAAAGCAGAAGCAGGGCTTGAATCCATCACTGTTTTGGGAGCGGAGGTTGGAGTCGGGGGAGTATCCTGGGGAGCAGCGGGGCAGAGGGGATGTGCGGAGAGCTGGGAGCAAGCCCTGGCTTGTGCCCATGGCATGCAGGGCTACTGCTCTGCTTTTGGGGACAACAAAAAAAAGAACAACCCCCAACCCCAGCTGTTAAAAATATACACCGATATTTGCGCACTCGCCATGCAATCCAGCGAAATATGCACAGAGGCGCTCGGAAATGGCTGGATGGTGCTTGGGATCCTGTTTTTAACAAAATGTCCCTCGTGGGTTTTTTTACTCCCCGCAACCACCAAGACATTGGTACGAATGTTCGCTGGGTAAGGCTGAAAATAGACGAGGAACTGCTTGGCTTTGGGGTCAAAACAGGGGGAAAATGGCAAATAAACAAAAAAGAGGTAAAGGACCACAGGGAAGGCGCCTTGCTAAAAATAAGCTTGAATTCTGAAGCCGAGCATAAATATTTTTCTTTCTTTTACCATAACATCTCCTGGTAGGCAGGGGAGCAGGCAGCCTCTGGTGTGACAGCAAGTTTTAAAGTGAAACGTAATTTTTGATCTCTGAAATTAAATAATCCTAACGTGATGCTGCGCGCTGGCACTTCTGCTCAGAGGGGAGACGTTGCGGGGCTTGCAGCTCCTTTTTCTTCCCTAAAGAGATTGCGACCGGGGCTGCTCTTCTGCAGCAGAGCCTCTAGAAATGGTTTTGGGCTAGAAAGCAAAGTTTTAACTATAGTATTAGTAATCCCTGCGCTTCCCCTCCCCTGGGTACTGCTGCTGGCATAAACCCAGCGTGATTTTTGTGGCTGAGCAGCATTTCTTCCCCCCCCCTTCCCCGCCCCCGGCTCTGACCTGCCGTCCTTTCTTTGTAGGGAGAGCAGAGGGGGGATGATGGATGATGGATGAAACTTTCTGGACAGCCTGTTCCCGGCCGGCTGCGCCTTTTAGGACATTCTCCCCCTCACCCCCTCCATGATGAGATTTGCTCGATCGCTCCAATTTCCATCCCGGCCGGCTTTGCAAAGGGTTAAGCGGGAGCCGGCAGGGGCGGCTGATGTTGGGGAGGGTCCTGGCTGGGCCCCTGCCTGGGATGTGCTGAGCTCAGCGGTTTTGCAGGGCTGCAGGGGGAGGGGGCTGGGGAGGAGGAGGAGGAGGAGGAGGAGGAAGGGAGGAGATGTACAGGGGGGCTCAGCGAGTGCCGTGGTGCAGGTTGGGTGCAAACCATGCCCCGCGTATGGTGGGGGGACAGATTCCTGCCCCGTGGGGGTGGCTGCCACTGCCCACGGTGTAGTCCCCATCTTCACTTTGGTTCCCAGCAGCTCTGTTGACCAAATAAAGCTGCTTTTAGGTAGATTTACGCGTTATTTCAGCAGGCAATCGCTGGCCGGGATTGGCAGCTAGGCCAGTGTGATCCTCTGTGGTCAAGCATTCACGTGGGGAATGGAATGAAGGGGCTGAGCTGGGGGGAGATGGTGGTTTTTCGGGGTGTCCCCTAAGTGCTTGGAGGGTGGGTGTCCTTCACACACTCTCTGGACCTGTCCTCGGTCCCCAGTCGTGGCAGGGGGTGACGGGCGCACCAGGGGTGACCCTGCGCATCCTCTGCCACCGCGCCGAGCTGGTGCCCAGCTCCCACAGGGGAGCCAAAGGCTGCGGGCTGGGTGGGACGCCACGGCAGGTCCTGGCGTGCCGCCGGCCGGGCAGGTCCCCGCCGCAGCCAAACCTTTCCGGCCCGTCTCTCACCCCCGGGACAAGCAGCTGCAGGCAGGCAGAAACAAGGGACGTGCGATCGAGGGGTATGGGGGGGGGGGGGTACGGGTTTTGGCCAACTGGGATGCCAAGTGCCATGTTGGCCCCGTGCCGTTTGTAGGGTGGGGGCTGTGAAATTCATCACCGCATGGATGCTTTTGCCCCCCATCTGGGAGCTGGTGTTTTGAGGGTGCTGCCCCACGCTCCCGCATCCTTGCCAGGGGTGGGGGAGAGGCCCTCCCCGGCCGGCTGTTTTGGCCGGGTGGCAAGGCGAGCGCGTGCCTTGGCACCGTCCCCAGCCCGAGGAGCCGGGGAGGGGAGGCGTGAGCGGGGCCTGCGCGCCGGTACATAACGTTCTGCTGCGAGCACCCACAGGAAAACCAACCAGCAGCCCTGAACGGGGCTCTTTGTTCAGCGTTTTTTTTTTTTTTTTTTCTGTCTTTTCTTTATTTTCCCTCCCCGCATCAACTTTTGCTGGCAGCTGGAGGGCTCCCTTCCCCCTGCCCCTCCGCTCCCAGCTGCAGCCTCCCAACAGCCCCCCCCCCTCGGAGCTGTGCAGTGATGCTGCATGGACCCCTGAGCTGAGGGGGGGGGGGACAAAACAGTGCTTCAAAACCCCCGAGGAGGGAGGAATTGCTGGCTTTGGGAAGCAGAAATAGGGCAGGTGGGGAGCTTCCAGCTGCCAGGGCAAACCTGTGTTTGGAGGAACGGGAATGCAGGGTTGGGGTTGGTTTTTTTTTTTGGTTTTTTTTTTTTTTTTTTATTTAACCGTGCAGCAATCCCTCCGGTTTTCGCCGCCCCACATCAAGTGTTTACTGAGCGGGCGGAGGGAATGGCCAACAACATGTTTTTGCATTTGTAGTACTGTACAGGGTGAACTTTTCACTTCCTCTCCATGGCTCTCGCACATGTGTCTATTTTGGTGCTGGGTGCACATACAAACAAGCCATGTACGGCACGGAGCCGGGGACGTTCCCTGCTCCCGCTCCATCCAACCCCCAAGAAACAGTTGGAAAAACAAGGAATGGGAGGAGGGCGAGGGGGGGGAATCTCAGCCCTGCCATGTTTTGGACCCTTTGGCACGCCTCGGGCTCGCGGGGAGATGTGGGCAATGCTTGGGCACTGCATCCTCTCTGTACAGCCGCAGGCGCCGATCCCCTGGCGTCCCCAGAGGGCTGGCGGAGTGGAAAAGTTTCATGTTGAGCAGCAAAAAAAAGAAAAAGCTCTTTCTGCATCTCATTACGCCAGCTGCAACGCGCAGGGCTGGCAAGTGGGTGGGACTCGGGGCAAGCGAGGGGGGTTCTGGGCGCTGTTCCCCAACCCCACGATGTTCTCTTGATATGGGGGTATTTTTGGGGCAAGTCTGGCCAAGGTAGGTTTAGGTGGCTGGAGCGAGTAGGATTAAAAACAGATGATCGAAAACAAACAAGTTGAGGACTGAAATGCTCTCCCTTCGTTTCAAAAGAACCCCATCTGGGATGGCGTTTTCACACCGAATGCCATCACGTTTGAAGCGATACTGGCCGAGGACCCGCTCGCTGTGCAGGAGGCCCCCGCAGAGCAGGGGCTGGCGGCCCTCCAGGGCCGGGGAGGAGGTTTTTCCGGGCCCTGCAACGGGGGGGTGTGGGGGGAGGTGGCGTGGGACACGTCTCAGCCGTACGTGAGAACACCCGCACGCCGTTTCAGAAACCGTACAGTGAATTTCCACGGGCGTGGAACTGGAACTGGGGCTTCCTCTGCAGATCGGGGCTGACTTTTGGGCGGCGTGTGGCTCTGGATCATGAAAAAGCCAATTCTGATACTAGAACTAATTTATAAACAGAAAAAAATGCAGAACACGTCTGCATACTTTGTCCCCTTAGTTTTAGCTAAGACAAATCACTGGTGATATAACTAAGATGGGGATGGATTCAAATTAATCTGTTTCAATCCAGATGTGGCTGGGCTGATGCAGTGAGTAAAAATAAAATGATCTCGTAAATAAGATGTTGAAAATGGAAGAATTAGGCATCTGGAGCAGTAAGTCGTACTGTTGCCTAAATACAGCGCTGAGCCTATCCCCCTGCTGGCTAGCAGAAACGTGGAGTTAAGGCTCTAATCAATGGAAAATTAACATGTTGAAATGGTTATGCCAGAAAATGGGAATCCAGTTCCCCTCAAGAACAGAAGTGAAGTACAAACGAAAACTGAGATGATTAAAATGGATAGATTTAAATAAGGGTTTTCTGCTGGCAGAGTTAAACCAGGGTTAAAATCTGATTTAAATCAATCCACTTTTGAGCATAAACCAAGTGTGGTTTGGTTCCTCTCAGAGGGTTTTTTTTGAAGTTGAACTTAAGTTGACCATTGTAACAGCCAAGCTGCCTCTGAGCTTCATTAAACCTCCCATTACCTACCCAACAGCTGATTGTTTCTCTCATCAGCCCCCCCCCCCAGCACCAAGCTTTGAAAAGATAAATGCTTTCAAAGACAGAATTATTTTATTATCACGAGCAATCTAATAGATAATGAAGAGGAAAAAGAGTTTCAGGGTATTAAAGATGCAGCTTTTGCATTAGAGAGCAGCGTCCCACCGGTGCTCGCTGTGCAGACGCAAGAGACACAGCAATGGAGAGAGCCGTGTCGGCGATACGCCAGCTGCCTCTGGACAAGGTGTCGCTGCCTGTCCCTTCTCAGCCGACCCGGGATGGTTCTTGTCCCGTTCATCCCCCGAAACAACAGTTAGGGCTGAAGAGTGTTTGAGTGGCAAAGACGCAGGCTTCCCAACCCGCGTTACCACCCCGTCTTCCGTCCGCACGCCAGGGAAAGGCCAGACCGAGTTACTGGGTTGCTTTCCCCACCACCACACTGTGAGTCTTCCCTCCTCTGTACACAATAAGGTGATTCTCCCAGTTCTGTAAAACCGACCCTGCCTTCTAAGTTACAGAAACCGAGCCCTGCCAGACTGTTAATGCTGCAGAGGACTTAAAGAATCCTGTCATTTCCATTTACTGGCAGCTTTACGGGGGATCCTCACCCTCAACTTTAAAAAAAAAAAAAAAAAAAGCCCAGTCCTGCCGATGCAGCTGTCAGCATCCTGATAAACGGGGGTGTGTTTTGAAGCCAGGCCAGAGAATGTTTTTCTTCTGCTCCCTGACAGCAGCGATCCAGACACGCTCAGCCCGAGGAGGGAGTGAATCCCAGGAGTTGCTCTATTGGCTTGTACCTCCACTCATCTGCCTCCAGCTCTTCCACCAGACCAGCTAGTTTTTCCATCCGTGCGACTTGTTGATCTGCGAGAAGTTCAAAGGTAACTGTGGTTTGCAATGACAGCGCAATTAAAGCTCTCAATTAGATGCAAATTCCCAGATGTCGAGGGGGAAGAGAGTAGAATAAAACCCACCAAACCGATTTGAACGCAAACCGACTCTCACACGACGCCCTGTGCAAACGGCGAGCCCTCGCCAGATCACAGGAGAAAGCAGGGACAGGCTTTTCTGCCTCGTTTGGCGCTGAATGTGTATTTAACCATCCCTACCCGTGCCGTGTAAATTCAAGTCCTAACAGGGAAACGCAAGGCAAATTACGGGGGTGAAAACAGGATGAAGCTCATTTCTTTAGCATAAATATTTATAGTGCAAAAGAACAGAGAAGTTCAGATAGAGCTTGGTCGGCCCACGGTAGAGCTGGGTGCAGCACGAGGAACTCCTCGTTTTAACGAAGGTCCTTTGAGGAGCACCTGGATGACTGTAGTAGAAAGGCTCGGCAATCAGAGCACACTAACGACGCGATGGTCCCCATGCAGAGACGGGCTGCCTCCCTGGGGATCCCCAAGACAACTTGTTCCTCTCAGCTTTATTTAAAACCAGTTGTGCGTTGGGCACGCAGGCTCCATTTTCAATTAAATTAGTTGCAGTGGTAGGGAGATGAGAACAGCCCTTCTTCTTTTGGCCCTGCTGGGAGTTTAACAGCGCAGCGGCCTCTTGGAAAAACGGCCCAATACAAGCTGACTTAATAGCGAGAGGCGTAACATAAAATGCACCATGATTTATGCTGACTGCAGCAGTGGATGCTTTTAAGAGGGACTGTTCTCACCCCACCTGCTGCAACCACGTGCTTTTGGGAACTGGCAAACAAACAAGCCAAAAAAATGATGACCTTGATCTTTTTTTTAAGCCTTTCCCCTTTCTTACAGGGAGGCGACCGGTGCTCCGCAAACCAGTTTCAAAGGCTGGTGCTTATCAGGGGGAGCTTATCAGCGCCGGAGCCGGGGAAACAATGGCTCTGAAGTTCAGCTTTGCTTTTCGGTTCAGAAATACGGGATCAGGGCCTTGCAAGCTGCTGCACACCCCCCAGACCTCCTCCTGGCAACCCTCGCTAGCGGAGGACAGGAAACCTCTCCGGTCTGAGACAACACGTGGAAGTACCCGTTGTGGCTGACAAGAGGTGGGGACCGGAAAGGATGTGACCCTCGAGCAGCAGAGGCGGTCTGGTGCTGAGCTCTGCCCAACCTCTCGAGAACGTAAGCTGCCGTGCAGTCAAGCCCATCGTTCAGTTACAGGCACCTGGGCGGCAGGCAAAGGCCTCAGGAGGCAAGGAGAAGCTCAAACAAGACGTAAGGCTCTTTTTTGGGGAAGTAGGGAGTGGATCAGCCCCATCACGCCATGCCAGGCACCTGCGCGTCCGCTTCCCGAGCACCTTTGGGAACCTCGCTTGACCTTGCTGGTGTCACTAAAGCTCAGCAGAGAAACAAAGGTGGAATCAAGTGTCTCTTTGCCGGAGGCCGAAGAGACAGTCAGCGCTGGGCCAAGATCAGAGCGTGGGCGTTTCCTGCCCATCACCTCCTCTTCTGGCCTCACCTCTCACTGCCTCTTGCAGTGCGGCACACGGTGATGGAAAAACAAGCTTCGAAAGGCACAGCCTGTTCCCACCCAGGCTGTGTGGTTCCCGTCGCTTTGCATAGGGCTTGCAAAAGGACTCGATGATGGTCTGACTTAGCGTTAATTCGCCAACTTAAAAGGCTATTCTGCTTTTTTGTGGTTGGCAACCGAGAAGATGTCAGCCTTTTCTCTGTGCTCCCCTGCCATCTTCCCCAATCAACATGCAGTTAAAACAGACAGCGCTTCGGTGCTTACCGTGTTTCACTTGTTTTAATGTAGATGCAACCTGATAGCTGAAGACAGACTCACAGAGGAATCTTTCAGAGCCATCTGTAAGCAGAAAAAGGGAGGCGGTTTGATCTGAGAGTTTTAAGACTGAGCAGCCTTAACCGAGTGCTGTCGACCTTCTATTTTTGTTTGAGGTGTGGGTTTCCCCATTTGCCTATTCCGACACTTTCCCCGTCGCTCTGGTTTCTAACCCGTACGGCCCTGCACTCAAATCCTGTGCGGGGCTTTGGCTGGCTCCCGGTGCTGCCGGAGAATGGCTGTGCCACCTGGGAGATGTCCTGGCTCATATTCTGATACATCCCCTCTGCAAACAATTTTAGTCCATTTTTAAGTAGAAGGTAAGCTAAGGAGAAGCCAGCTAATATTATGGCACTGTCCGCTTCCCTCGGGGCTCAGACAGTTGGGTCCTTATAATGCTTTATGATTTCCCACAGGCTTAGACCATAACCCCGCATAAAGGATTTCAAATAATGTGTATCTTGACATCTAAATCAGTAATTGATCACACAACCGTCTCAGAAGTAAAGCAATCTGGAATACGTGGCTAATTGTGTGCCAAGCACTGATGTAGTTTATGCGACTTCCTTTTTAAAAAAAAAACCCCAAAACCTAAGGGTTTATTTAAAAGCAAGCGAGACAGTTAAGTAACAATAAAAATCAGGCAGTTAGTGGGGATTTTTGAAGGGGAAACTGGTATGCAGCTACCCAACCTGCACCTGCCTGCCAAAAGAATGGGTGTATCACCTTATATCTCAGAAATTAAAAAGCTAACTTAAAGCTTCCTGCGACAGGGACAGTGTCCAGTTGTCGCTGCCACCAAGAGCAGACAGACTGCCGACTGTTACTGGTAAACAGGTCAGCCCAAAGCAAAGTCAAGCAAAAGCTTCATGCAGGAAAAATGAGGAAGAGAAGCAATTTTAAAGACTAAGGGTAGAAATTGGCCCTGGAAAATCTAATCTGAAGCTGAACCCCAGGGAAGAGTTGGGAGTTTCGCTGTGCTTGGAGCATCCTCTCGAAAGCTGTTGAAACGCTGTGTTGGTGCTGCCCTGTGCTATTTCCCAACGTACCCTTCCCTCTCCTCCGACTCCCCAGCCTGGCCGTCCTGCCGAGTGGCTCTCGGGAGGAACAGCTGTCTGTCTATTTGGCAACACGAAGTGCTTCATTATTTTAATTTGTTTTGAGGGCTCGTTAAGTTCTATGAGCAAGCCTTTAGTCATAATTACTTCAATAGACCGGCATATGGGCTCTAATGTGTAATAAAAACAGCCCTTAAAGGACGTAGTGATCAGTTCCCAGCTGCCTTGCGCTGCCGTGTTTGTCTCTACTGGAACGCAGTCGCTTCTGAGCTGCAGGGCCACCCCGATGAACTTAGGGCTCACACAGTCGAGTGTGCGGTGTGGCGACACAGGAAGTTCAAGGGGAGCAGACAGACAGACAGACGGACTGACCCTGTCATCTGGAGGACCTGCCCTTCCTCCCTCACCCACAGGAGGGGCAGGGACATGCAGCCATGACGTGCCTGGGTCCTCCTTCAGGCAGCCCAGACAAAGCGGGCGGCAGGGCTCGGGCACGCAAAGGCAAGACGCTGCGCTGGATCAGAGCGCCAGCCCTCTCCAGGCGGCCCTGGAGAAATGCCCTGGCAAGAGTCAGCCCAAAAGGGGAACGTGCTCAGCCTCGAAGGATTAAAAGAGAGGTCTAGTCCTGATTTATCCTCTTGCAGACCTCTGCAGCAAGGTTTTAACTTGGGTCGAGGGCAAAAGTAAGCCATACGTTTCCTGGCCAGCAGGGATACAAGCTGCCTCCTGTACTAGCCCAGTCAAATCCAACCCCAGCACACGTTTTTGCCAAGAAAAATACTCCTGCCTCAGCTATCTTTACAGTAATTCCTGCCCAACATCAAAGGATTAGCTAACAATGAGCAATTAACAGAGTCATGCTCCCTTTCAGGTAGATCGCTTCCTCATCTGAAGTGTTGTCATGGAGCTAAAAAACAGGTGACTGCCAGAAAAATCACTTCCTCACGAACAACTGGTGGGAGAGCCAGGGCTGCTCGGGACCTAGCCGAGCCCTGGTGCTTCCTTCCTCCCTCTGGCTTTTGCCAGCTGAAGTCCAAAAAGCCAGTGGGATGCCAAGCTCGGCAACTCCCTGCACCCCAGGATGAGCCGGGAAGGAGAAAAGCAGGAGCAATCACCTTCCAGCATCTCCCCAGCTCCTTTGGGATAAGTGAAGAGGGCTTTTCGGGGTGGCGCCAGGTCCGAAACGCTGAACCCCGATCCTGTTACAGAGCTGCCGCTGACTCCGCCAGCTGATGAGGATGAGGAAGAAGCTGCCATTTCACCCTGTCCCAGCCTGAAAGAACAAAAAAGGGAGCAAAACGGAGTTAGGAAGGGCGTCTCGGGAGTTTCCCAGGGCGCAAAGCCAGCAACCACACACATTATCTTGACGGCGGATGAAGGCGGCGAGGTCCAGGAAGAGCCAGCGAGCACAGCTTTGGGCTACCGCCCCCACTCCGTGGCTCTGCAGCCTCAAAGCGCCGGTGGTTGGAGGCTGCCCTGCCTGCGTGGGAGAGGGTTGCCCGTGCCTGCTGCGGGGACGGCTGCAGTGAGCTGTCACACCACGTGGTGGCAACCAGAAACTGACGGTCACCCACGCTCTGACCCCTCCGACAAAGGGGGCCTGGGAATGCAGCGGCACCATCGGCGCGTGCATAAAAATAACCTGGCACAGGTCGCTGGCTTGAATTTGCTGGCCTTCAGCTGCTTGGCGCTTTTCCCGCTCCCCAGCATCATAAAAAGATATTTATTTTTTTTTTCCCCTCTTCTTTTTGCCTCGTTTCCAGGAGAACAAACACAGAAAAAAGTCCTGCTGCCTCATAAAACCTGGAAGCCTGCAGGACTGCCAGTTCCAGCGCCGCATCCTGCACGAAGTCACGCTGCGCCTACTTTGCGGCAACTGTGCTTTGCATCACTCCAGATGTGCTTTTGCTTTTAAAACACTATATTTGACCGAAACCGGCAGCAGCTGAGCATCTGTCTGCCTGTACTGGTCAAGCCCGGTCACCTCTTCCACACCTCTTTCTCAGCCCTATTTTCAAGAGGTATTGGCTGTACATTTGGCGTGATGGAGTACTTAATCGTGCCACATTCCTCTCTGACAGTAAAAAATCTGTCACTAGGCACTGGTAACTGACAGCACTCTCTACTCCTCCAAACTGCTTATAAACATTCCCCAATTATCCCGCCCATTTAATGCATCTCTTTTATCCTATCTATTTAACACACTTCTGCAGACTCTCTGGGCTATGCAGACAGTGCCTTTGGAAAGCACGCAAGGATTTAGCGGAGAAAATGGGTTTTTACAAGGCTCTGACAACTAGGAATTGTGCATTCCTTCATATTTAATCTCAAGGTTGTTTCATTTACTGTGCAGAATACAAAACCAACTACCAGGTTGCAGCAGGCTGTGAAGGAAAACGCCTGGGCAAAATAAACTTTTAAAACGGCTTATGATACGTCCAGCAACACCTTCCTCAACGAACCTGGGCAGGCCCGGGAAGCCAGAGGATGCTTTGCGCTGAAAGGATGCCGACTGGGGGTCGCAACCGTTGGCGGGCTCCTAGGTCTTTATTTATAAAGACCTCCTGGCACGCTCTTTATTTTAAAGAGGCTGAGGCAAGCACGAAGCAGGGGGACGGCAGAGGCAAGACGAGGCCTGCACCCCCACCGCCTCAGCGCTGTAGCACCCACCACCTCACTGCGGACGGCGGGCTGATGGCACTGCGCATGCGCGTCGCCCCGCCCACAGTCCGGGCAGGCGGCGGCCTCAGTAGCGCCAGTGCGCATGCGCGTCGCCCCGCCCTCACCCCCTCTGGGCCGGGCTTCCATAGCGCCACGGTGCATGCGCCGCCCTAGGCCCCGCCCCTCCCCGGCCCCTCCCCGGCTTCCGTAACCAGCTGCTTCCCGGTGAGTGAGGGCCACCCCCCCCCTGCCACCGCCGCTGCCGCCGCCCGCTTCCATCCTCCCCCTCTCCCAGTTCCCGTTCGGCCCATCACCCGTCTCCTGTCCGGACCGCCCCCCTTCCCCTTCTTCCCCTTCCCGGGGCGCGGCCGGTCCCTCCGTGCCTCACCCGGCCGCCCGGACGGCTCGGCGCAGGCGGCGCGCGGGGTCGCGCTCGCGGTGCATGCTGGGGCGGGGAGGGCGCGCGCGGCCCCGCCCTACTTCCGGGGCGGTGGCGGGGCCCGGTAACCGTTAGCGACGGTTGGGGCGGCCGTTACGCGCCGGGCCTGAGGCGAGCGAGCTCGCCCTGTCGCCGTTGGCGGTCTCCCACCCGCCCGCCCTTCTGGCCTTGCGCCGGCTCTGGGTGGGGGCTCGGGGGTCCTGAGGCACCCCAGGAGCTGCTGAGGGGAAAAGCCTCAGGGTTGGAAGGGACCTCAAAGGCCACCCAGTGCCACCCCCTGCCCTGGGCAGGGACACCTCCCACCAGCCCAGGTTGCTCCAAGCCCCGTCCAACCTGGCCTTGAACCCCTCCAGGGATGGGGCAGCCACAGCTTCTCTGGGCAACCTGGGCCAGTGTCCCACCGCCCTCACAGCCAAGAATTTCTGCCTCAGATCTCACCTAAATCTCCCCTCTTCCAGTGTAAAACTGTTCCCCCTCGTCCCATGGCTCCCCTCCCTGATCCAGAGTCCCTCCCCAGCTTTCCTGGAGCCCCTTTAGGGACTGGAAGGGGCTCTGAGGTCTCCCCGGAGCCTTCTCCAGGCTGAACCCCCCCAGCTCTCTCAGCCTGTCCTCACAGCAGAGGGGCTCCAGCCCTCCCGGCATCTCCGGGGTCTCCTCTGGCCCCGCTCCGACAGCTCCGTGTCCTTCCTGTGTTGAGGGCTCCAGAGCTGGATGCAGGACTCCAGGTGGGGTCTCCCCAGAGCAGAGTAGAGGGGCAGAATCACCTCCCTCAGCCTGCTGGCCACGCTTCTTTTGATGCAGCCCAGGATGCGGTTGGCTTTCTGGGCTGCGAGTACGCATTGCCGGCTCATGTTGAGCTCATCCACCAGCACCCCCAAGTCCTTCTCCTCAGGGCTGCTCTCCATCCATTCTCCACCCAACCTGTATTTGTGCCTGGGATTGCCATGACCCAGGTGCAGGACCTTGCACTTGGCCTGGTTGAACTTCACAAGGCTTGCACGGCCCCACCTCTCCAGCCTGTCCAGGTCCCTCTGGATGGCATCCCTTCCCTCCAGCCTGTCGACCATGCCACACAACTTGGTGTCATCGGCAAACTCGCTGAGGGTGCACTCAATCCCGCTGTCCATGTCACCGACAAAGATGTTAAACAGCCCTGGTCCCAGTAGTGACCCCTGAGGAGCACCGCTCATCACTGGTTTCCGTGTGGACATTGAGCCATTGACAGCAACCCTTTGAATACAGCCATCCAGCCAGTTCCTTATCCACCGAGCGGCCCATCCATCAAATCCATGCTTTTCCAATTTAGAGACCAGGATGTAGTGCGGGACAGTGTCAAATGCTTAAACTTTTAACTTAAACAAACAACTTAAACCTTAAACTTTTCCCCTGCCGAGGGGGAAACTGACCAGTTTGGCATCACTTAAACTGATGAAATCTGGCCGTGCAATAAACCCACTTCAGGGTAAAGTCATCTTCAGAGGCCACCGCTTCGTTTTTTTTTCCCCGACGGGTTGTGTTGTAGCGGGCAGGTGAACCTTCTGATGAAGGCAAACATTTTGATGGAGGTTTTGTCTTCTGAGTAAGAGGAAGCTTCTGTTTTAAAAGCAGGATATATCCGGTGTTAACAACTTCAGTGGACACAGAAAGAGAACACTGAAGATGTGAAGTCTCTGGCAGATGCCCGCTGCTTCATCGGATCGCTCTGTTGCTTTTACACCATAGAACGCTCTGTGCTGTAAAATGTTTAATTCGGTGTTTCTAATATCGTTTGGAATAATGCCTAGGACTTCTACGTGTTCTCCTCAAACTTGCCGCTCTGAGGTGTAACCGCTAACACCGGCCAGCGCCGAACCCTCGGAGCGCTTTGTTTGCCTTCTCCAGCCACCCCCCCGAGCAGATCCAGGGAACCGGGTTTGCTTTGGAAAAGCTCCTCGGGCCTTTGGGAAACTAGCGGAGGATGGCAGGTGGTGTGAGGGAGGCCAGCGTTGTCAGGGATTGCTTGCAAGAGGCTGGGGTCTCCTTGGTCTGCAGCTCCGGAAGATAATGAGGTGAAATTGTTCAGAATCCTGAACGGAGCTAAGAACGCACGTTGACTGAGGCCATGGTGAGTTTTAGCTAAAACTTGTGAGTTTCAGGGAGCGCGGTGATCAGTGGCTGACCTCCTTGCAGGGCTGAAAACACTGATGCTTCGTTACGTGTCTTACATTGCTTACATTTCCTGGCTTTACGAGCTGCCAAAGAGTATACTTGTAAGTTCTTGGAAAAACAGCCTTTGAACGTTAAGGTTTGAGAAGGTATTGCTTCTCTGAAACCTCTTGTGCGTACGTGTAGGAGGAGTTACTGCTCTTCTGGAAATACAGACCTCGCTCTTTACTGCTGAGTCCCTCAGAACTCCCCCAATGCCTCTTACAAATTATCCACGAGGAAACTTCGGAATTTACCTTTCCTTGCCATAAGTTAGCAAAGCTGTCTTTGTCTTTGCATTAGGAGGAGGAGGAGCGGGATGGATGTTCTGCGGCCCACTCTGATCAGGATCGGGGGGCGAGTATACAGGAAGACTCTCATTCAAGAGCAGGCCTACCAGCACGAGGAGGAGGAGGAGGATTTCTGTGCAGGTAACAAGTGCTGCGTGAGGACTTGCTACGGATGAAACCATCCACCCTGGAGACCTAGGGAGCTCCTGGAGTTCGCTCTGATGTCTTTACGTGCTCAAGGACCTGCCCGTGGGGTGGAGTGAGGTGTTCAAGAGGGAGAAAAATGCTTTGCGTTGGTCCTTGGTGATGCTGCCGGCCAAAGAGTGCACGTAACGCCGGTTACCGAATGTGGGTTTGGGTGGCTGTGCTGCTGGCTGTCGGTTATGTTTGCTGGCTGTGAAAGATCTCCAGTAAAGAGGGGAAAAAATGAGCCCCATTGATCAGGTTTTCCCTGGGTTCCTGAAGTGCCTTTCTTTTTGGTAGTGGGATTATTTACAGGTATGGCAGGAGTGGAATCTACTCGCTCATCCTCTGTCCTTGCAGTGGTTGCCCCTTGAAGAACTGGCCTCTTACAATGCGGCTTTTGGAAGGTGTTAACCTATTTTGGGGGCAGAATTCTTCCTGTTCTGATGTATTTTACCTTTCTGCATGAGTTGTGGGCACAGAAGAGCTCGGCTGTTCTTTCTCAGATGGAAAGGGTTGTGGCTGTTCTGTCCTGTTTCTCCCTCCATCCCGCATTTCATTGGATTGAACAAAGCTTTAAAAAGTGGCTTGCCACCCAAATTTGTCCCCGTATGTGTCGGAGAGGAGACATAGGAGGACTGCCTGAACCCTTGAACCAAAACTATCCCCGCCTTTTATTTGTGTTCTTCTGCAACACCAAATTCCTGCTCAGGTCTCTGAATGGGGTGGTGGCTTGCAGCCTGCCAAGGAGGAGAGACCGTTCCCACCGGGTAGCTGCGCAGCTTCCAGCTGAGGGAAAACCTGGGCTGTAACTACTGCTTTCCTGCGCCTCCTGGCCCTGCAGATTTAGAAGCAGTCATGTTTTCCTGAGCTGGTAGTAAGGTGAAGTAAAAAGCAGTTAGCCGCAACGGAGAGGAATCCGTTTCTCCCTTTACTTAACCTTGTGAGAAGGCGGCTGTGAGACCATTGTCCGACACAAAGTGCTGCCAAACTTTACAGAGGTTGTTCAAGGTCCGTTGTTGTTTTTTTTTTCTGGTAGGCCCGGGTGACTGCGCAGACGAACCCTGTGATGCCTTTGTGGTGGAAGAGACTGAGAAAGGCTTCCAGTGCAGAGTGGAGGTTCCCAGCCCGTTATACAAGTGAGCCTATGTGTTTCTGGTTTATTTGAGTTGCTGCTGGGAAGCGGTTGAGCGCAGGATATTTGTTTTTTTTGAGGTCGGGGTAAGCGCCGGCTCTCCGAAATATATTCCGTTTTGTGGACGTGGATTTTAGCATTTGGGAAGGGAAAATTGGCAATGCCTTTTTAGTGCAGTTGTGCCACGCTTGACTCCTGGCCTCCCCTGTGACAGAGACAGCAGGTGGTGCTTTCTTGCTGGCAGGAGAGTTTTTGAGCATTGTTCCCTTGAACATAAAAGCATCAGGGAGGGGGAAAGAAGGGGAGGAAGAACTGGGGCGAGCAGCCTGGCAGGGGGAGTTTGTGAAAGCTCTGAGAGAAAGCACACACGACTGGAATTGACTCTTGACTCAAATGTGGTGTTTACTGGGAAGCCTGTAGTGTTGAAAGCTTTATCTAGTTATTTTTGACGGTTTTATTGGTCAAATAGTTTTACTGAGATGCAGAGAAGGAAAGCTGTTCTGTTGTGTGTTTGGATGCTGGCAGATGACTACCTTGAGCAAAGCAAAAAGCAGAAAAAAGTGCCCTTAGTTCTTCATCATCCGGGATAATGGGAAAAAAGGATAACCCAGCTGATGAATAAGCTGTGGCAGGATGTGCTGGGCAGAGCTGTCGTGGACCAACTGACTTATTTTAGCTTAAGCCCAGTTGCGAGCCACAGCTCAGCATCATCCCCTCATCCGAGACTGGTCACGCGCGGAGTCCTGGGAGTAA
The DNA here is from genome assembly GCA_009819605.1 of Sterna hirundo. Classification (NCBI taxonomy): domain Eukaryota; kingdom Metazoa; phylum Chordata; class Aves; order Charadriiformes; family Laridae; genus Sterna; species Sterna hirundo. Next base: position 37,889,336 of record CM020440.1, on the reverse strand, counting down.
CCGGGTCCTGTGCCTGGACCTGACTGTGCGCATCCCTCTGGCACAGAGATACGGGATCTGGGGGCGACCAGCTGCCTGTGGCAGGGTTCATCCGCTGGCTGGACGCGCTCCATGGAGAGCGGCCCGGTGACACTGTGTAAGTGACTCTCTTGCATTTTTATGCCTCCAGGTACATCATTGGGAAGAAAGGGGAGACCAAGAAGAAGCTAGAAACAGAGACTCGAACCTCCATCAGCATTCCCAAGCCTGGAGTGGAAGGAGAAATTGGTGAGCTTGAACATGCGTAAAATGGGTGTTCTCTCATCGGCTCTTGCACAGGCATGATTTGAGTGGGCAGGGGGCATAGGAGGTGTTTTTCCTTTAATTCCTGCTTCTGACATGGCGCTGACTCCCTTTATGGCCTTTGAAAAATCACTTCACTTTTCTCCTGATCTTATTTCCCCTGTCTATAAATCCTTATAAAGCAATATAAGGTTTTTTTGGGGAAAAAAAAAATCTATTTTAAGCTTATGGATAGTCTCACTGAAGTCACTTCTAGGCCTTAAATGACTGGCTTGAGGACTTTGGGCCTGAATGTGTCGGGGTGGTTTTTTGGTTTTGCTGTGTTATTTATTTTTTTTTTTAAATGAATACTATTTCCATTAACGAGGAGCTGTAACATGCATCCAGAAAAAATTGCCGCCTCGTGTATTTATGCATGAAATAAATTTCAGCACCTGCTTTAATCTGAGAAGTGTTCTGATGACGTTGCTGCCTTTCTGGCGCTGTCACTTGATCCTGAGAGTGAGAGCAGGCTTTCTTGTACCGTATGTTCCTTCTCATCACTTCCAGTGACTTCAAAAGAAAGGAGGCGTTGCTCCTAAGGGCTGGCCCATGCGGGTTGCTGCCTGAGTGGGTATCTGGAGGGCCCCTTACGCACGCTCCGGTGATAATTGGCACAGCACAGTTACGTTTGTGACAGAGCTGTGAGGAGCAAGTGACAAGGGGGATCCAGCTGTGGTGCTGCACAGAAACGTGGCGGTACTTCTCAAGAAGTGGGTCTTGACTTCTTTCTGAGAACCGTGAAGGACTGTTAGGATGGTTGAGAGATGTTGAAAACATGTAATAATAGGAACGCAAGAAAATTTTGCTCCTCGCAGTTCTTTCCTTTCAAGCTCAAGTGTTCTCTGTTTGGCGCCTTGAAGTGCATGCACAAATGATATGGGCCATCTTGATCTTTGATAGATTTTTTTCTTTTCTTTTTCACTTTGACTGCCTTTGTGAAAACTTGAAATAATGCTCTAGAAACCTGAAGAGCTGCCGAAATGATAGACTCTTAGTTATTGTTTTTAGGCACTCAGAGCTGACTTTCTTGAGAGCAGAGGGATACTTTTGATGGCATCATCCTGTCTTTACAGAGGAAAGCACAGCCGTGTCGGGCATTTTAAGTCAAGCGGGGAGTCTGGTGAGGTTTCTCTGTGCACGGTTGGGGGTTTTAATTCCTATCACTTCTTCAGCGAGCCCGGGGCTAAGAGTAGAGAGATGCTGTTGTGCAGGTTTTTCTAATTCCCTCCTGGCTGCTCCTGGATGAAGTATTCTTACTTTCACAATATCCTCCAATATTAATATTTTAAAGCGCACGGATAATTATCATGTAAAATCATGATCCATTCAATTACTTTTTATTTTGAATGGGTGTCAGTAGTCTCGCTGTTGCTTCACGGAAACCAGACAGGTATTGCTTTGGTTTCCTTGCAGTGATTACAGGGCAGCATCGCAGCGGTGTCATCTCTGCCCGAACGCGGATCGATGTCCTCCTGGACAGCTTCCGTAAGAAGCAGCCCTTCACACACTTCCTGTCCTTCGCTCTCAACCAGCCCGCCATCCAGGAGAAGTTCCTGCAGTTCAAGGAGGAAGTGTTGGAGAAATGCTCAAAGGTAAGGATCCACGTGAGAATTAAAATCAAGCGGAAGCCCTTCGGCAGAGCGCCGTTTCATTTATTGAGGTAGCTTTTTGGCGCTTGCCTTGAAGGCCTTATTCTATTTTATTTCCTAAGAATGTGTTTTTAACAGGCCTTTTACTTAAGTTGGCGGATCCGCTGTGAATTTGTTGAGTGCTGTTGTGAAATCTTCTGGAAAGTGGAATGGCTTACTTAGTAAATTGTTAGTAAAATATTTGGTTCTCCTTAGAGATTTTCCTAGGTGGGAGGATATCTAAGATTCAAAAGAGCGGTTGGGGTTTTTTGTTTTTAATAGGAAAGCCACTAAATAATGTAGTGGACTTTTCTGCATTTTATATGATTTCTACGTGACCATGAAACCAGGTAGGAATTCACGAGTTTGCTGCTGCTTCTATTTCACTTTTCTTTTGGTTACCAACAGCGAAGGAAGATGGGTGTCATTAGTGGAGCTGAGGCAGAAATGACTTGGTAGCACATGCCATCCTGCAAATCTAATCGCTTCGCTTCTTCCCCCTGAGACGCCGTGCTGACAGTCCCTCCTGCTTGCCTTCAGATCTTGCATTGAGAGCAGCAGGAAATAGTTAGGCATAGGGAAATGAGGGACAGAATGACGTGAAAGCGGTGTATTCCCTGGTTTATTTCAGCATGCTTCTAGTTTGACAGAAGCGGTATGTCAGTGCACGGGGCCAGGCTGAGGAGAGGGAACGGTATTATTAAATTGCCGTGTCCTCTGAGTCTGCTGGCAGGACATCTCTAGGTAAGAGAGAAGAGTTCCTCTTTGTGACCGCAGCAGGTTAGATTGTGTACATGCAGCAGGGTTTTGTGGGCCGATATTCTTGCCTTCATGTCCATCAGTGCCTTTCAAAGGGGAAAATATAATCTTGCCGATAGCACAGCTTAAGAGGTTTAGTTTCCTATGCCTTCATGCCGTGGGTGTGAATTATCTGATAGCTGGGGAGACAGGAGTTCTTACTCAAGTTTTCGTGGTCGCTTGCACGTCAATTGTCTCATCTCCAAGAGCAGAACTGAGCTGGCTCTGCAGTCTTGTCTTTCCTGGCAGTTCTAATTTAAGTCCCCCTTCTCCACCCAACAGCCTATTTCCATGACATCTTAGGATTTTTCTATCACTCAGCTTTCCACTTGATGTTAAATACAACCGAAACTGGCCGACAGATCCATGGATTAACAACCACTGCAATGCCACGAGCACCCTTTCCTCGGGCTAGGAGGATATCACTGGCTGGATCAGCTATCCCCATTAGCCAGCGGCAGCTACCTTTATTAAAGCTTACCGTTATTAAAAGAAAGCCCTGAAGACAGAGGGATGGAAACATTAGCCTGAGAAAGTGCTGGCTGAACAGAAAGTGCCGGCTGAACAGAAAGTGCCGGACCTCGGGCTGGCGTCAGTGGTGGCCTGGCTCCCTCTGTTGGTTTCTAGTTCCAGTCCTAGTGTGGGGACTGTCGCGGGCGGAGTGAATAACTTCACTTGTAAGAGGGTAGTGAAATGTTTATTAACATAAAACAGTGATTTAACAAAGTTAGTAGTAAATGCGACAGTGTTTTACGAGGTTCGATGCCAGGGTACACTTGATTAATTACTGCATAGAGGCCAGGGTCAGACAAGCTGTCAGGGAGACCCTCCCGTTGAGTCACGAGGTTCAGAAAGGACCCCCTTGATTTCTAAACTCCTTCTCAGAGAGGAGTCTAGGGGCGGCTGGATCCAATCCTAGTCCCAGACTTGGTCAACGGTTTATGTCTAAGGATTATATCTGCGCAATCAATCCTTATGTCACTTAGCTAAGATTTCAAAGTTTAGCATGCTAGTAGTCACTTACCGAGAATCTGTTGCGGCAAGGAGTCTCTCAACCTCGAGGAGAAGAACCTTAAGCGAGCATCCCCACTCAAGGGGAGATCCTGTCGTGCAGCCCGCTGCCGTGCAGGAGAGCTCAAAGGGCTCTTGGGCTGTCCGCTATTTATGGAGTAAGATAATTGACCTATAGTCATATTCTCACGGGAACGAGATACCTAGGTTCTCACTCCAGACAGTGTTTTGGTTGTGTTGCCAGCCATCTCCCACAGTTCAAGTGCAACTCATACCAACTCCTTCTGATGGCCATGGCTTGAGCAGGAGCCGGGGGGGGGGGGGGGGGGGGGGCGGGGGAAGGAAAAAGGGAGAGCACACCGCCACAGGGACACACCAAAGTCACAGGCAGAGAAGCGGCTCTTCAAGGGGCTGGTACCTTCAGCACGGGGCTCTGGTAGCGGCTGTTCGTGCCGTTGGCCCTGGACTGCACTCCTGCTTTCAGTCTGGTGTTTCTCTTGCCCTTTGTCCCCTTCTACCTGGGCTTATGGCTGTTACAGTCCTTTCACTTGATCTCCCTCGAGGTCTGGCCCTGCTCTGCTTGAAGCTTTGGCATCCTGGACTCCGCTTATCTGATCCTCCTCCTCCCCCTAGCTGTCTGCCGGCAGGTCCTGTGGGTCTCTCGTGTCCCTCCCCGGGGACAGCAAACCCACACCTGCCTGCTGCGCGGGCAGTAACCTGGGTGTCATCCCGTACGTCTTGCTGGGTTCTGGCTTCCAGGTGCTTCGGCGTCAGGTGAATCCTTTCAGTGTCACATCTCTAAGATGTGGCCTCTTTTATTTATCTTGGCGGCTAATGCTGTCGTTCATGCTGTCATCCTGTGTTTTTATTCCTGCAACACACTGCCCTCACACAGGACTAGCTCTTCTCCTTGCAGAGCACTCATTTTTTCCTGCCTGCTGGTTTGGTTGCACTTCTGCAACCCTCCATTGGCCCTGCCTTGGCTGGTGACCTTACTGGCTCTTCAGACCCTTCCCGATCTGTCTCTGTCACATAGTTTGTCTCTTGCTCGCTCTTAAGTATCGTTTTGCATCCCTGGGTAGGCATGGAGGTCTGCCATCCCCTTAGAAATACGTTCATACATTCATCTTGGTGCTTTCCCTGGTGTTGTCATCACGTTCAGAAGGAGCTGCCTGGGAACATGTGCCAACCTTTGCGTACTCCGTGTCCTGGAAAGCTGCAGAAACCCAAGCTTGGTCAGAGGAGTGCTGAGACCACTGCTGACTGGGCGAGTCACGCTAATTTTTCCTCCTCCCGCCTGACCTTCTGTCTCTCCCGCAGTTTTAGTTCTGTGTCTGGACAGCACTGAGTCCTGTGAGGCTCTGCGTCACGGTGAGGGATCCTGCAGCGTGGGCGTGCACATGGGAACGCGTTTTGGCCTAACAGCTACTTCTGGCTTTCAGTAACCTCAGACTTGAACCGTTCCCAGACCCAGCACCGTGGCATGAATCCTCCTAATACCGGTAACAGCGATATCGCCGAGAGAATGCGGCACTCGAGACATAGCATGCCTTTTGCTGCTGCCGAGTCATCAAGGTGCTTCGGGGAATCTCCCAAAACAGTGGCAAGCTGAAGCTGCCCTACGGCAGGACACCTCTCTGTAGGCGGAGGCAGAAGGGCTGGGGCTGCCGTTCCTGCTCTCCGCGCTGCGTGGGTGCGAGGTGCCCCGGCCTGGGAGCTGTGGAGTTGTCTTAGCGCTGCTCCGTGTCCTGTGCCTCTCAGGAGAGCCTGAAACGTTCCCGGTACTGCTTACATCAGCTCTACGGTTTGCATTTTTAGTTTGACATGTGGAATTCGGTCAGTGGCAGGTATTTGGGGGTTTGCATATGTGTAGCCTAGGAATATATGGTGCTTTATTTTTCTCCCCTTCCTTCCTTCTCCTGGTATTAGCAAAAAGGTTTCTAGATATATTGCTGTCTGTTAGTTCAAGGAGTATATTGCAGCCCCGTATGTCTCTCAATCACTCCACAAGCCGGTAATGCCACTCTAATACCACTTTATCTCACAGCAGGGTCTGCTGGAAAGCGTGTCAGTAATGAAAAACAGTAATTCAAAACTGTGCCTCGCAGAGCAATAAGGGAGCTTATAGATTTGTCCAAAGCAAGGGGATTTCTCAGGATACTTGGAGAAATCCGAATAGGTTTCGGTTGAGAGAAGCAGCGCGCTTCTCTTCCTCTTGCAATTTGCTGGTGCGAAACATTGCAGAATTAGGTAAACCCCGGTCTTTGAATGAAGCTCGGTAATAACGGTAAGGAAGGGAAAGGACCGGGTGTGCGTGTGTGAGGATTTCTTCTGGCCATTGAGCATTTGTGAGGGACTCTATTTCTCTCGGAAGCAGTTACCATGACAACCATTCATTTATATTTTATAGCGCAGGGTTATGTTGGTGGGTGTGTGCTTTCTAACTTTTTGTGTGTGTGTGCGTGTGTGTCTTTAAGACATTTTTTATAAGATGAACCGTGCGTTGGGAATATGGAACGTGGTCCATGGCACGGTTTAGGGCTGCCAGGCAATGAAGCGGGGCTGAGGGGAGGCTCTTTTGAGGCTAATTTAATAAGAATACGGGGAGGTGGCTCACCTGGACAGGCTCTTTACTGGCGTGGTGCAGTGGGAGGTCCGGATGTCTGGATGACCTTGGAAGTCTCCTTGCACAGTCGTGTAGGTGTCAGAGCGAGGAGGACTGAAACGTCTGCCTGCGTACACAGGTGGAAAAGGGAAGAGACTTTGCAGTAATATTGCCGTGAAAAATCACAGTTGGGTCTTTCAGAGCTGTGCAAACGCAGCACTTGCAGTCTTAACAGGCTGCAGATGTAGCACGGAAAAGAAATACGATTGCCATGATATATGGCAACCTGTAAATATCAAACATTGCTAATGAGGTATTCCATCTCGGAGTGGAAGGGACAGAAAATGGGAGGGGTTTTTCAGCCTGCAGCTCTTCGGTCCGTTCTGAGGAAATTCTGCTTTTCTGGCTCGCTCCTTTGTTTGTGGATCAGGGTGGGAGAGGGCATATAGCTGGCATGCAGTATCCTGCTATTAAGGAAAAAAAAAAAAATTATAAAGCTGTCTGCAAATATTGGAAGCTCTTAAGGCAGTAGAGAGGATGCAGCCGAGGAGGAAGAGCTAAGGAGTTTGATCCTTTGCCTTGTCATGTAGAAGGCCTGAAGTGTGTTGTGGTCTAAGGTTTACCTACTACAGGGTCTTAGATTTGAAGGAACAACATGCTTGGGCTTTACAAAGAGAGTTGAAGACTCTGGATAAAACCTTTTCCATGTTCCTTCTAAAGGAGGAGAGCAAAGGTAAAAGTCTAAGTAGCAGGCAGGAGGAAAAAAATTAATTTTTAAGGGTAAATGTGTGGAAATGAGTTGTTTTTTGACCATGACAGGGCAGTGTCAGGGAGAAGCACAAGCTAAAATGGATGGTCATCACAGACGGATGGTGCGTAAAGGGGATATTCTTCCTGCCTCTCAGTGCATCCTTAGAGAACCCAAGTTTCAACAGTACATTTTTTGAGAGACGATAGATAATGCATTTGTATCTGCCGGCGAGTCCCTGCAAATACACCGCTCTCAGACTCCCCTGTAGAATACGGGGATGCCCTGCTGTGTGTGGCACCTCCCCTCCTCTGCTCTGGTGCTCTGCTTTCATTAGGGCTGGAAGCCACCGCTTGCCACGAGCCGCTGCGACTGGGCTATGAGGAGTGTCCACCTTCCGCTGCACAGGGGAGGAGACTGGTGAAAGAGGAGCTTTTCGCCAAGAGGCTTTCGGAGAGGATGGCTTAGATCCTGATGGATCCCTCTGCCCACCTCTGATGACGAATCTCACTCCCCACTCCTGCTTTTATGGTTGTAGCTTATCTTGAGAGGGTTCCTTAGGTATTTGGAAGTTGTCCATAAAGCCCCAAAATCACAACGTTGACAGGATCGCATCTCCTGGGCTCGTTCTTCCTGGAGGTGGATGTGATTTTCCCTTAGCAGTAGTTATGAACCACATATTCCTCCTGGCCAGGTTGCAGAGGACTGATGCCAGCGGACAGGACAGCTTCCCGTGAGGTGACACAGCGGTTGCTGATAGTTTATCATAATCTGGGATTAGAATAAGTGGGCTCAAGCTTTTTTGCATCTCGGTGAGCATCATCCAGCCACGAAGGGCTGCTAAGACGCCCGCAGAAACATTGCCTGTTCCAGGGAGAGCTACCTCTGACGTAGCATCTGTTTTATGCGTGGGAGAAGTGGGATCTGCCGGCCTGTGAAAGAGTAGGGGTGTAAGCAGGGTTTTTAGGAGCTGTCTGAAACACTAAGGAGTAAACCAGGAAGATTATCTAGGTCTTGGCCTGCTCACTCTGCACCGTTCTTCCCTGCTAATCTCCCCAGCAGCAGTAGCGTGGCTTGTGGAGGTGACAGGCCATCGCTTTGTCAGCTGTCAGCCCACACTCAGGTGCTGGAAAGCTCGGGGGAGAAAGCCGCTTTTGGGGCAGGTTGGTATTTACAGTACAAATCGTACTGGGGCAGAGAAGGAGGGTAGGGCTTGTGCTTTCTGACCTGCAAACTGCTTTCTCGTTACTGTACATCGTCTGTGCCTGCTGTGCGAGTGACATCGGTTGTCCACGGCAAGGGTAAATCGAACTTTCTTCCAGTTTCTATTACCCGAGCTACTGTTTTATGATGGGCCAAATATCCTCTGGCTACAGATAGCATTAGAGAAAAGAGGCTGACGGAGAGAAACCATGTCCTGTCATGTGTGTTAACAGCAGTATGAATTAAAGGAAGACGAATGCAGAGAGGGGAAGGTGGGGAGAAGTGAGACGGAGCCGTCCCTCTCTCCTCTGCTCCTGATGTGCCCTGACGTAGTTAGCCAGTGCTTTTTTCCGGCTGCTGCGCAGTGCTGGCGTTTGCCACGTGCTTTGCCACTACCAGCATGGTACGATTTGGGGTTTCACTCGGCAATAACGTAATTAGCAGCAGTGGAAGGTATATATGTGCTCTCTCTATGGGGACTGCCGTGCTTTGCCGGCCTCCGGCTGCTGGAGCAAGCCCTCGGCCTCTGTGTTGCAGGCTGGCTCGTCCCCAGCCCAGCCCACGAGCCCTGCTGTAAAGCAGGCCATGGATATTGTCATTAGGCGTGAAAAATGCCCGGTGAGGTATGGGGCATTAAACTCTGACGGGCTGAGATACTGCAGCGTTTAAACAGCTGAAAGGTTTTATTTCAAACTCTGAAGCGCAGCGAGAAACTTCAAAGCTGTCATTCGGGGGTGGTGGACTTTTCGCAGAGCGAGAAAGGCTTCAGTGGCCTGGCTGGTTGGCTTCTTCTGGAGTTAGACGTTGAGGTTATTTAATGCGCTGATGGGAAATGGCCGGTAAGTGGAAATAATTGTTTTAATATGGGCGTGTTAACCATCCTCGAGGTATTTTTATAAATATCCCCCAACAAAAGAGCGTGTTTCTTGAAGCTGAATGTGACCACTGCTCCACCTGGGAGCAGTTCTTCCCCAGCAACAACACGTAGCTCTTCTTATAAAGGAAATTTAACTTAATTCCTCTCGCCAAACTACGGGGCACGTGGGAACAAGAAAAATGTAATTATCAGAGGCGGTATTAGCTGTGCTTGTGTTGTGAAGTGCAACCTGTGTTTAGACAGGATTTAGAGACCGTTTAGAGCTTGTCACTAGAGCTGGTTCCAGCTTTATCGCACAAAAAATGGACTTAAGTTATAAATCTGTGCTGACTTGTGTCGAGTTCATTGACAGCTTTGACAGCTGTGGAAGTCTCCTCTCGAAACCCTGTATGAGTGAGTGGGTCCTGAGTCCCGGGTCCTGAGTCAGAGCCTGTCGTAACGAGCTTCCCGACTGCCCTTCAGCAGCTCCGCCGAAAAGGCAGGCAGGGGGGATGCGTGCGGTTGCGGGGCTGCGTCTCACCTGCCGGGCTGAGCTCGCTCCCTCGCAAAGCCCGTGAAATTTTGTTTCTTGTTTCAACTTCTGGTTGCTACGAATCCGAGGAGTGATGCAGAGGTAAAAGGTTTGGTGACCCGGTGCCTGTTCTCTAGTATTTATGCCTCTGGTGGAGGGGGGGGTGTGTGTGTGTGAGATAAGACACCTCTATATGATCGATTGACTGATTTGCAGGATCACGGGGTCAGCAGCAGCCTGTTCCAGAACCCAGCCAAGCTTCACCTGACTCTTGGGACGCTGGTACTTCTGAACGAACAAGAGATCCAGAAAGCCTGTGACCTCCTACAGCGATGCAAAGAGGACTTTGTGGAGTAAGTGATAAAAAGGGGATGTCATCACCAAGAACTTGAGTGGGGGGAAAAGCAGCAAGGTGTCTTTGACAAGGGACAGCGAAAAGAAAAACAGCTAAATGGTCTATCTCAACTCTAGAAATGTAGGAAAAGGCTGAAACATTTCAAGTGGGAGCGGCAGAAATCACCGAGCAGTCACAAAGAGCCTGAGACAGCATCTTGCAGCTCAGCGCCAGCCCTCAGCGTTCCCTGAAAACCTGCTCTACTCATTTTTTTTTTTTCCTCACACGCGTCCCCGTTATTTTTGCGCGAGCAGTTTGTGCTGTTGTCCCCTGCCTGCTGCCGAGGGAGGGATGGGCTGCGCTACCTTCGCGCGCGTTGTCTGCAGCGGGCTCTGGCGCGCTGCTTCCCCCCTGCCTCTGAGCAGATGCTGAGGTGTCCTTGACACGCGTTTCTTGATGCGGGGAGCTGTGCGCCGGGAAGCCAGCAGGAGCCGTGTGAGTAATCCATCTGAAACGTTCCGTGCTGCTCCAGGACCGGGGCTTTCTCGCTGCCTGTTAACACTGAGCTGCAGATGTTAGGGCTTTAACCGTAAACGTGGTTGAATGACACTGTAATTAGCTTATCTCTGTTCAGCTCAGAAAGTGGAGATGGCCTGAGGGATTGGTTTATTTATTTAATTCTGCAAAGCCTTTGCACATAGAGCACGGGTCCTTGATTTTTTTGATTTTTTTTTTATTTGTTTGTTGCCTGGGTGCATGAAGAATTAGCCACGCTGTGCCAGCTAATGTCTGTGGGAATTAAGGCACGGCCAAAAATTCCTACCTCTGCTGCCTTTAAAATGACAGCTCCGGTGTTTCAGCTGTTGAACAGAAATGCAAGTGCGTTTCCAGGGGAAGGCTCTGCCCGCAATATTTGGGAAGTCCGAGCTTCCTCCTAAGTGGATTGAACTGAGGCAGAGAAAAATCTTTACTCTCCATTTCCTTTAGCGGAGGGGGAATCAACACTTGAATGTAACCTTTAGGTTATTTCCCCTGCCACACCCAAATAAATACACTTGGAAAATTAATTTAGGCTCCCTTCCACCCCCGTAAACCTTCGTTTATTTTTCTAAATGCAGGCAGTGCCATGTGAAAGCAGATGTGCCCTTTTTGACCCTCTTGAGAGTACGGGGTGTTTAGCGCTCTCGATGTGATGTACACAGCCACATGCTCGCGCTGTTTTCCTCCCAGTAAACATAGTGGAAGGGGAGATCTCCTTATTCCACCTGGGAAGCTTTGCTGAGGATCTCAAAAGCGGTCTCTTGGGAGAGCTGAACAGGAGCGAGCAAGGTTAGAGCAAAGTCACGCTGGCGTTATTAACTCGTGTTTATTACTTCTGCCTGCCCAGACACTCCCTGTGCTTTCCACGAGGCCTCGGTGTTAAATGAGACAACGGCACTTACCCACAGGGAGCTTTCGCCTCCCTGCGATGTTCTGACGGTAAAGGCAAGGAGGTGGCGTGTTTGGAAGCAGATAGACTTCACGGTGCGTTTGCAGGTGTGGGAGCGCACGTTATATCCTGCACGCACTTTCGGGTTCGCCTTCCTGCAAGAGGAGCCGGAGCTGATTTTAAAACAGCTCTATTTACTTCCAGCATTTGTGAGCGGATGCTGAAGTGTACTTAAAACCGCATTCTGGATCGAGTGCTTTTCCCAGCGAAAATCAATGAGCTGGAGACTTTGTGTCACGATCGCTCTCTTCGCGGGGAAGGCAGGAGCTTCTCTGGAGTGAGAGCTTGTACCGTTTTACTGCCGATGGGTTGCCTGAAATGTAACTGGAGATCTCCGCGTTGAGACGGCCTGTGAACGCTGACAAGTTGGCTTAATGCATGTCTAAAGCACTGAACGTATGAATTTAAATGTGTTTACGGTATTTCTTGAGACGATGAGACAATAGCAGCTGGAGCCTTTCGAGCTTTAGAAATCAGGGAGCCTTTTTTCTGTTTGGGTTTTGTCAGTGCAAACAACCTGCAAGATATGGGAAGGTGGAGCGCGCCGCCGCATGCGGTCTATATCACATTTAAGTCCCGCTTAACCTCAAAGTTGTGTTTAACTGTAGCAAAAAATGTATTGTACATCATTTCCTTAGTAAAACCAAACATTCAGTGCGTGCATGAGGAGTACTACGCATTGTATTTCAAAAGCGGGTGTGACGTTTTGCTTTTTAACACGAGGGTTTTGTTGCATTTTAGCCAAATTGCTGGAGGGAAGCCCCTGACCGTGGAGGTGGCAGGAGTGGAGTACATGAACGACGACCCTGCCACGATGGACGTCCTTTATGCCAAAGTCCACATGAAGGATGGCTCGGACAGGTGAGTTCCCCACGCTGCTTTCTATCATTCCTCCTCCATGTGCCGCGGCAGCAGTAGCGGTGTGCCAGAGAAAACCCGCTGCCGTCTGAAGCTGGTGGGTGCCGCTGGCGGTTCTTGGGCCAGCAGTCAGGAAGATGAAGTCGTTCTTGCTTCCTAAACCGGTTAAGGCAGTCAGGTGTTTGCTCTTTAAATCAGTCACTGGCGGCGCAGCTGAAAGATGTCATTTGTTTCTGTAGCAGTCTGTCAGATTGAATAATGGTGTCGTAGCTCGCGCGGTGATAAGATGGCCAAGGAGATACTCCTGAGATGACTTAGAAGGCAGGACAACTTGGCCTCTGCTGTCTAGTTCCCAACCTGCAATCCAGATTAATCTGGACAGCCTGGCATATTCTGCAGCACTTAATTATTCTCAAAACCCAGTTACGCCAGCAGGTCCTCGGAAAAGCATGACTTGGTTACAGAGCTGGATTTTGTGTCTGTAAGCAGCCTGGGAACAGGCGCTGGGTGCGAAATGTCTGTCTTCTGAGCTGCTGGTGTGAAATCTCAGAGCCTGCTTGGCATCAGTGCGTGTGTTTGTGCTGTTTGCTGCTGTGGCTTATGGCTTTAGCTCTACAAACGGCGCTGCCCGGGATGTGGCGGTGTCTGGACAACCCTCTCCGTCTTGTTTTTGACAAGTACGTCACCAGCGGCGGCACCATTTTTTTCTCTTACTGCTTTCTGGAAGACTGGGGAAACCTAAGAGCTGTTGTACTCCGTGCAGCCGGTTGGGAGGTGGGTGGGAAAGAGGGTAGCGGAGCAGCCAAAAGAGCTTTAGCCTTCTCTCTCTGAGCCGTAGCCTTCTCTTTTTCTGGCAGTGCTGCCCTTTTGTGTCTGCTCCCGTTGCTAGAGGACAGCGGAGGACTAGCAGAGGAGCACGAAGCGGTGCAGCTGGAGGAGGGTGGCTGTGAGCCGGGACCAGCTCAGGGAAGGAAGGATGTGTTCTGGCATCTCCTTTCCCCGAGGGCTGAGCAGGCAAGGGGGGCCCTCTGCTTAAAACCGCAGTTTGGAGGCTGCGTTGAAGTCAGAGATCGGAAGTGGGATAAGGAAATGGGTGGGAAAATGTAAGAATTGCTGGGAGGCAGTAGGAATTGCAATCTTTTCTCGGCTTTTCCACTTTGAAGTCTGTCCTACCCCAAAAGAGGTGAGATAAAACAAACGGGGCGGGTGGAGAACGAGGACAAGCTAGTGATCGGCCAGGAGACAGAAAAGCGGGGAGAAACAAGGCAAAAGCACTCAGAAAGAGGAGACGGAGGCAGACACTGGATGACCCAAATGCCCTTCGGTCAGTTTGTTGTAGGAAGCGCCCAAAGTGTCAGCTCTGAGAGCTGAGGTATGGGCCTCTCTTCTCCCGAGTCCCTGGGCTCTGGATCATCTTTGAGGTGCAGTGCTTGCGGGTCTGCATCTGAAAACAAGTCTGCAACCGGCGGAGCTGCTAGGGAAATCCTGTAGAGCGTTTCAAGTAGGGCCTAAGGTGAGGCAGCCACGTCTGCCTGCGTCTGGGGACGGTTTGAGTTGTTGGTACTTGCACTGTGGTCTGCTCCAGATGCCAGCTGTATCCATTTGGCTGAGAAGCCACTTAGCCATAATGCTAGCAGAAAGTGCTGATGTGCACCAGGGGTGGCAGAGCTGCTTTTGGCGGGGGAGAGAAGTGAGGTCTTCAAATCCACCTTGCCTTGAAACTGGAACCGACCCCTGCCCGTCCCCCCGAGAAAGGGCTGATGCCTCCCCTGTCCTTTGCAGAGATCTATTAGCCGAGGGTTTGACCAAACCCGGCTCCTGTGCTTTGCATGGCACCCAGAGGTTGCCAGACTTCTCTTCTGCAACACCTTTTTTGCTTTTTGCATAGCAACAAGCTCAGAGAGGGCCAATTGATTGTCAGTTTTTTTTATCCTTGGCCCAGGCTGGTCCTGCCCTCACCTGCGAATTAATTCACCTGGCACTTCTCCCTTAATATAGTTCCTTAACTGTTAGCGAGCATCCAGAAAACATTTCGCCTTGCAGAGGGGAAAAAAGATATTTTTGTGTTGATGGAGAGCAGGGAAAGCTTCTTTTGCTTCCTTTGAGATTCCAGCAGACACACCGTCGGACAAACGGTGATTATAAAGAGGGGACAAATGGCGATCCCTCCAGAAAACTCTGCTTCGTTTTCTGATCTGCTAGACGGATCATTGCCGAGCAGCTCCACGCGCCTCTCGCCTGCTAAAACCTGCTGTGCTTTGCTCAGGGAAATGGGGAAAGCAGGTGGAAAGCTGAGTTTCTCAGCTGCAAGGCCAATACTAGAAGGAGAGCGGCAGCCACGTGGTTTGCTGTGCTGGATGGGGCTGCTGCAGCCTGTGTTTGAGAGGTGTGTGCCTTCCTGTCGCATGCAAGACCTCTTGCTAGCTCTGTGTAATTCCTGGCATGGCTGAGGGGTGGAGTTCCTTCCTGATCTTTGGATGATCTTGATCAGCTTAAGCTATAAAGCAGGAGATTTGATTTACCCTGACTTAGCTTGCATAACTGCAGACAGAATTAGGGGTTGGCAAGCCCTTCTGCACACATAATGGCTCAGACTGAGAGAGGGATCATGCTCTGATGCCTCCCACATGGCAAATAATTTCCATTATAATTCATTCTAATTTGTTTTATTTCCTTGATTAACTTTATAACGTAATAAAGCACCATTTTCACTTGAGCTATTCTCTGTTAATTTGTTTTAGTATTGTCTGTAATGATATTCATTTAATCTTTGTCATTGCTAATTTTAAAAATCACCGATGTAAAGCCAGAAAGTGGTAGAAAACCACGACAATTGGTAGTTTGAGAGTCTTGAAATCGTCACTTGGGGGCTGGCAGCCCGGGAGGGACGGTACAAAACCGGCAGTGGGGTAGGAGCTGGGATCCGGAGCGTGGCAGCCCCGAGCTCTGGGGACCAGCCTCAGAGAGGCCACACTCTGCCTCTCCTGCTGCAGCTGAGATGCCAAAGTGGTGGCACCTGGTGGAGCAGAGAGCTGTCTGACCCCTCGGACGCGGGGAGAGAAGCACAAATTCTTCTGCAGAGAGTAACGCCCTCTTGCCTTGTTTTCGGCGAGGGGAAGCTTTTGTTTTAGCGCATCCTTGCTGCTTTTGGTGAGGCTGGGGCACTGCAGAAATTTGGGGGTGGACAGCAGGAGCCTGGAAGTTCCTTCAGCTCTTTAGAGACAGGATACGTGAGCGCGCTGCTCCCATCACCTGCCTGCTCATGCTGCCTGTCCTAGGACAGGTCTGCCCGCAGATCCCGGCAGCCGTGGCCGCTTCCGTCCCTGACCGAGGCCAGACGACAAGGTGGCGATAAGTCCTTCGGTTCTGCTCGCTCAGTAGCTCTGAAGCTGGAGCATTCACCGGGATGTGCTGTCTGGGTTTGCGCCCTCTGTTACCGCATTCTGGGCTCTCCCAGAAATGAAGCCCACTGACCCCCCTGCTTATTTGGGACAGAGAGGGTCCGAGCTCCAGCCCGGTGCACTGTACAGGTCACGGTCCCTGAGCGGAGCAGGTCCTCCAGGAATCAAGGTGCCTGAGCCCCCCTGGGGGTCTGCACCTTTTAGCATTTGTAAGGAGAGTCACAACGTGTTTCCTGGCAGTAGAAAGAAGTAGAAGAGTCCCAAGAACATCTGTCACTGGGAAGAAGCTCTCTGCTATGCTAAATCTGCCCTGCTTCGGGGAGCATTTGCAGCAGAAGCGATCACCGAGGAAGCTTTGCGAAACAGCCAGAGCTTTCTGCATTAGAGCTGAATCCTGATGGCTCCGTTTGCTCTCCATCAGAGACTTCCATCCCTTTGCCCGCGTGCGCGCAGAGAGTTCATTTCGACCATGCTGCCCTCCCTGGCTGGAAAGCGAAAAGCTAACGGTGCAGGGCTTTCTCCTTGGTTTACACGGCTCCGTTCTTTCTCTGTTTGCTTTCCCAGATTGCAGGTGATCGCCGATCAGCTGGTGGAAAGGTTTGTGGCCTCCGGCCTGATGCTTAAAGAATGGGATAGGGTGAAACTGCATGCTACGGTCATGAACACTCTCTTCAGGAAAGATCCAAGTGGTGCGTATCCCTTGTCCTTAACTGATAAATGCATTTAAAGTAGTACCTCTGCACGGGAAATGCTTTTATGCTTCTTTTTTCAATTTTGTGATTTTTCTTAGTCTCAAAAATACCTAGAAGGTTGAGGGGGGATGCCACTAAATAAAAGCCAGGAGCAAATGAAAAAGCAATCAGCAGAGCTGGGGAAGGCAGGCGTTCTTTGAGCACTTTCTGGGTCGTTTCTGAGGTTCTTCGTTGTAGCTCCAGACACGCTATCACCCAGCAGCCAGAGAGGAACGCGTTCAAGTACCCTGCGAGGTCTTGGGCTCTCTGTGCCCCAACGTTCAATTGAAATTCAGTAACAACTCGATGTGTTGTGCTGACCTTTAAATGAGATGAAAACGTGCCTCTTTGGTCAAATTAAAGATTGCGTGTTGGTTTAGGAGCGTGATTCCAGTGTCATTCTCGCGGCATCGGATTCAGACGGCTAGGAGGCTGACTGTGAGCTGTTATTGAGTGTACAGCGTCTGCCAAAAGATTGTCTGCTCTAGCAGCCTGTCGCATCGTTCTTAGCGCCTTACTTTATAAAGCAGCCCCAGATGCATTGCGTTCGGGGAGGGGCAGTACATTACAGGCTCGCCCCTGTGCGAACACGCGTGTGCTCTGGCACTGGTGGGTAGTTTGCAAGCCTTAAAAGAGTTGCACTAAAGCTTTTCTTGGCTTTCTCTGGCGCGGTGGCCTCTGTGCAACGCCGATGGGTTCTGTCGATTATTCTCCAGTTGCTGCCTCCGCAAGCCTCTGTATGGACAGTGGGAACAGCAGACGGCTTGTGTTACTGTTTTCGGTGCACCCAGCGGCAGACTTTGGGGATGACGGCTACAAAAGTCAGATGAACACACTCAGGTGGTACAAACCCTGAAAAGGTGGGGCTTAGCTCCCCAACCGAGCCCTGAAAACTGGTGCAAATGTGAGCCCAAAGTGCTGATGCGGCTCTCTGTCAGGAGAGGCACGCGGGCAGCTGCGCCTGGCATTACCGGTCCGTATTCCGAACAGCCCCGCGAGGCATGCGAGGCATTCAGGCACAATGGCGAGAGCATCGCCCAGATAGCCACAGAAGCCGCTTTATACGCAGTACAGGATTTGAATAGCGTGCTAGGTGTGAGTGGGACTTCACCGTTTAGTGCCGGAGATGAAAAAGAAATACTGAATATATTCACCGAGTGAGGCAGAGGTCCCGTGGAAAGAACAGATCGTGTACTTGGGGATTATATAAAAATCCAGACATGCTCTGGGGAAGTGGATCTAAGACGTAGGCATTTGGCAGCTGCTGTAGGCCTGGGTTGCTACTCTTGGGCTGCGTGCCCGCCCCGCAGAAGCACCGCACGTCTGTGCTTCCCGCAGCGGAGGTTTGTATAGGTGCTGCCCGGACCGCGTCTGGCGCTCTGCTGGCACGCTCAGCCCAGTATTTGGTGCTGTTCCAGGCGGTGCAAGCGCTCGCGGTGCTCTCACCCCAGCAGGATGTGGGATTAAAATCAGCCAGAGAGGAGCAGATGTGTTGCACTGAGCCGTCAGCCCTACAAAATTGCCCAAGCAGCAGCTGTGATGTAGGGTCTTTCCTCCAGGTAGCGCAGGGGATCCCGATAGAGGCACCGATTCCTGCGAATTCAGCCTTGTTCTCTTTAAAAAAAATCAAAGTGGAAGTGGTTTTTTTGCACTAAGAACTGGGCAAAGATGGTTTGTTAGCTGGCAGATGACTTTGGGGGGGGGGAGGGAGGGAGTGGGGGGGTGAAGTACAGCACACACAGTTCTCCCATCTGAAGCTCATTCTGGTGGTGGCTTTTCTCTTTACAGCTGAAGAGCGAAACAATACAATGGCTGGTAAATCATCTTTCAAGGAACGGGAGTCGTTTAATGGCCGAAATATCCTCAAGGTCAGTATGAAACAATTAGGGAAATGGAGCCAGCTGTGGATATTGTGTAGCCAAAAGAGGTTGAAACACCTCTTCAAGACCGCTTTTGTATTAGGCTTATGGGATTTCCCCGGGGGGGGAGGGGGGTGGGGGGGGGAATCTGTTTAGAAAATAAACAATCCAGATCACTTGTAATTGGGAGCATTACAGTATTTAACAGAAGCGTTGGTAAAGCCGGTGAGGCTCAGATCAGGAGTATGTGGCGCGAATGCTAAGTGGGTGTTCGTGTTGTCGTTTACTTTGCTCGTGTTTTACCCTGGAGACTCAGGCTCCTGTTGATTCTCAGCCCACCAGAAAGGAGTACTTTGTTATCTTGTTCTACTCACTCGCATGAAACTGAGACCGACTGCCGTGTAACTTACTTTTGTCTTCTTTTTTTTTTTAATTTCTGCTATTGATTTGCATGGTTTTGCTCCAGAAAAATAGCAGAGAGCGATAGGGAGTGCCACCAGTCAGGATCTGAGGGCTTTGGGAGTGATCAGAGGGTAGAAAACAAGATCCCCCAGGCCCTGGAGGTGGGTACAGCTCGAAGGGAAGCATCCTGCAGCCTCCCAGGCTTTGTCCGACGGGGCTGAGACTGATGCTGTGGTGCTCGGCCCCTGCAAGCATGCAGAGAGAATAGATGAGCACGGGGAAGTAGAAATGGAAAACAGCAGCGGGTTGTAAGCAAATTTGCAATCCTCATTGTGTGAGGGGATTTGTTGCGGGCAGTTACAATAAGAGGGAGACGGGACAATGCATGAATACGTTTGGGAGCTGATTGAAGATATTCTGGTAACAAAGAGACATGAGAGAGGGTGCAGGCTGGGTGGGAGTTGGAGAGCCCAGAAGGACTTCAGGGCACCAGAGCAGGGAAAGGGTGCGTTTTATTTGTGTTTACAGTTTTGTTGTGTAACGTATTAGGCTCTGGATGCGTGGGGATCTGGAGGCAGGGAGTGGAACTGATTGATCTCCTCTGCACAGAGGACAAACAAAAGGGACAAAATTAGGTTAAGCTCTCATTGTCCTCAGACGGTCTGTGCAAGCACGATGTCATGACTCAGCATCGCCACACGTTGAGTGTTCGGTGTGAGACTGCAGTATTGCAAATTGAAGTAGGAAAGCCACAGACGTGGTCCATTTCTCAATGCGATTGGCGAGTTTTGGTTAGCTCCCGGTGTCCGAGAGCTAGGCTCCCGAAAGGCGAGGCGGTATGTGCCTGCAGGGACTTATCTTTCAAGGCATATGCCCTTTGCTCCTTTCTCTTGCATCTGTTAAACTTGTCCTCAGGCTTTATAGAGACGTAAGATCCAACCCTCAGTCTTCCTTAACGCTCCTCATCCAAAACCATTTACGATTTGGAAGGCATTAACGATGCTCCCTCTACTGGTCACGCCATTTGTGGACCACACGGCGGGGTCTGTGGGTCTGGTGGCGCGCGGAGCTTAGAGATGCAACTGCCCTACCTGGAATGGCTACTGCTGCTTCTTCTCGCTGCTCTCTGAAATATGAGCCGATGCATTTTTAAAGCTCCTAATTGATTTTGTACTGATGTAGCCAAAAGAGCTGCTGGCTGTTTGGACTGTTGATAATTACTTCAAAGCATGTCTTGCCGCAAGAAATGTCATCCTTCTCCTCCACCTCCGCTACGTTTCCTAACCTGCTCACTTCGTATTTCCCTTTGGTCTCCCACGTGCCTGCAGCAGAACGCCCGTTGGCATTAATTAATTACATGAGTCATAAATAGCTCCAGGCTTCTTACCAGAGGAGCCCAGCCTCAGCCAGCCACTGATGCATTCTAGCATGACCTTGCAAGGATGCGCCAGTTCCCTCCCAGCCCCCTTTTATATACATTATTTATCTTCTGCTCAGGGAGGCTGCCCTCTTGCAAAGTGGCTTCGTTAACTTTCGCAATGGGATCTAAACGCCGGGCTGTTAATGAACATGGCTGCAGTTAGGCAGGCTGGCTTGCGGGTGCCGTCCCCTTGTAGGTAGAGCGATGTGTTTCCAGGCAGTGGGACTCCGTGATAGCTGCGTTGGGTGGCAGCGTTCCCAGTTGGAAAGGCGACAAAGCACGGCGACTGATAGGAGGGCATCAAGTCGGGTTTTTTGTCACTCTCATTCCTTTTATGCAGCTACGACCGCTGCCGAGGGGCCAAAGGCTTTGCCGAGCGGAGGGCAGGACCTGAGCTATCACGGCACGATGGAGGCGCCTTGGATCTGCTCTTCCAGTGGTCGGAGCTGGGGGGTGTGTGTGTGCAGATGCGCTGGCAGCACGTTTGCTGATAGCATGCCTGCATTACCCCAGGCTCCAGCTGGTATTTTGCTTTCAGCAGGACTAATCGGAATTTTATTTAATAATCCTTTGTTCCACCCGTTCCGCGGAGTTAAACATACACTCCTATTTGTGCTAATAAATGGTTGTCCGGGCCGGTACCTTCCCACACTGCTCAGAAAATAGATCTTGTAGGATGAGTTGCGTTCGGGAGTTGAAATTACTTCGGTCTTGAGGAATATCCATGAAAAAGGCTCCCTGGCCTAGATCGTGCCGAAAGCCCAGGGGAGTCTGTGCCCCAAGAGCTGAGTGAATTGTGTCTCCCACGAAAGAAAGCACTAGACTTTAGCATCGTGCTTGTCGAGTCCCAAGAAGAAGCTGGGGGTGCTTTATGAACCGCTTTGTGTTATGCGTGTTATTAAGAAATAAGTATTTCTTCTGAGGTGGCTGGTGGCTAGCTCGTCCAATGCTTTGAACATCCGAGTCACGTACCCCAACCCTTGCTCCGCTTGGGGACAAAATAGATCGTCTCTCGGCGAGCGGAGGGAGGGGGCAGCGATTCACAGCTGGGAGACGGCGGCAGCTCCATCCCCGCCAGAGAAGGGTCGGGCCGGGTGGGCGGCCGGGCCTCAGGGGAGATGCGGGTTTGGCATCGCTGTGTCCTCCCAGGCGGTGGCTGCTTGCCCTGCGTCGCAGCTGGCCAAGCGGCGCAGTGCTGGCACAGAGGCTGGGCAGCTGCCTGCATCTCCGGAGACGAGGCTTGGCTGCCTCCGGGCTTTTATTTATTTTGCTTAGCGGGGAAAAAAAAAAAAAAGGCCGTGGTGAAGAAATAAACAATGCAAAGAGATGCAAAGGTACCCCCTCGGCCAAAATTTTCTAACGTGATTTTTAAAGGAAAGGAGGGCTTCCAATCGGAAGAAACCCACCTGGACTCTCACTGGGTTAAAATGGAACGATTTTTGACTTGAGGAGTGGCCTTTGCCGCATTCAAACAAGAAGGAAGCAAATTTTGAGAGCAGAAAGAGATGAACCCCGCTGCTTAGCACAGCTCTGTGCATTAACGGCTTACAAGATTAAATATTGAGGGAACGGCTACTGAGGTATAGCAGCAGAAAGCTGCACATCTTATGTCTTAGGGCATTAGGGGAGCCTTTAAGCTGGGATGCAAGACTGGGAACTGGATCAGTCGAGGCAGTGACACAGGCTGCTGGTGCCCTGGTCCAGCAGCGGGAGCGGGATTGCTCCGGCAAGGCTTCGAGGTTGGATGAGGCATAATTCGACGAGGCTCCTTCTCTTTTGAAGCCTGCATAGAGGGTATTACGTGATATGACCGTATCTGCTTTCACTTGGAGCGGGGGGAAAGTGCATTTACTGGCTGATACAGCGGGGCTAGTGGAGAGCCCATCGTAGCAAACCAATCCGGTAGTGCTCGCTCGTGTCATTTTTATCTTGCTGGCTGAGAACGGCGCAGTGGCTGCGGTGTGCAGCCATTCAGTTTGAGACATTTGATGCAGTGCCATAGAGAGAGGTACAATGAAAAAGAAAAATCTTGCCCTGGATAAACCTCCCAACCCCTCGAAATACCCCAAACCCACCAAGCGCTAAACGAATTAATATCTGCCCCTGTGTAGAGCCACCGTTACTAACGTGCCTCGCAAATGAGTCCTCGTGTTCCGCAGCCACCGGCACCCAGGCCTTTTCTGTGTAACTTTTGTTAGTGAATTTAAGGAGACAGAGCCTTTTCCTGATATATTTTTAAGCTGAGGTGAAATCAAAGGGCCAAAGAACCCCACGTTAGGTGAGATCAAGCCTGCCCGGTGTTCGGGAAGGGCAAGAACATCTTGTTATCCTCAGGGAGGTGATAAAGGTATATATCCGAAGTAGGACTGGCGACTGGAACAAGTGTCTAACGGGAGGTGGCTGCTTGGAAAGTTTAGAGTTAAAAATACCAAACAAAAATCCACTGGGGTGAGAACAGACTGAATAAGAGATTGTGGTGCAACATCACTGTATCAGAAACAAGGCACTGCTTTTCTCGCCTCGGTGTTACAGAAGAATCAAAAGCCGAAATGAAAGGCTGTAATGCCGCTTTGCAGAGGAGAGGATTTTTGCCTTTGGTTCCGATCCTGCCATCATGGAGGGATGCTGAAACGATTGAGGGGGCTCAGCAGCGTGCAATTCGAGCGCCAGTGGGATGGGAGGATGTGACAGTTGAGCAGATGAGACTGGAGCTTAACGTTTGTATGATTTGGGGGAAAAAAAAAAAGGAGATTAAATTAAGGTTGCCGTGAAAACGCTTTCCTACGAATTACGTTCTTCGGGGAGGGGGGGAAAAAGGCGCAGTCACATTATTTGCGTTCGGTGAAACAGGAATCTGAAGCAGCATTTGAAAAATCAGACTAGACAATAGAGGAAAAATATCTTTGTTGGAGCATTTGGGCCTCGGAGCCGAGCGACGGGACGGCGTTGGAGGCACGGAGGGAAGGCTGAGACGCCGCACTGAGGAGAAGGCAGTGCTGGAGGTGCAGAAGGTTTGTGCCACTTTGCCTGCATGTGACAGAGGTCCGTTTGGTGACCTTACCCTAAAGGGGAGAAGCAGAGGTGCTCAGCACCTCTCTGACTAATTTTTAGCAGAAACTGTGAGTGCTGGAAGAGGGAGGGTTTTCTGAGAGGGTTATAAAGTTTCCGAATCCTCTTTCCCCCTCCAAGCAGGGCTGCCTGCACCTCCACCGTCCCCTCCAGCCGTTTTGGAGGTGCTGTGGTGGGCCTCTGCCTTTGGAGATGATGCCATGGGTGCTTCTGCCTCCCACCCAGTGGGCATTTCGCCTCCTCATTGCCCCGAGATGGCTGTTCTGCCACCAGCCAGCCCAGACAGCGTCACCTCTTTCATCTTCAGAGGAGAATTTTTCTCGGCCGAGCTGGCAGGGCTTGAATTACAGCGACGCCTTAATAGAAGACAGCACATTAAGTGCCAAAAAAAAAAAGAAAGAAAGAACACATTGATTATCAAAAGTAGGCAGCTCATCCCAAAGGTGCTGTGACCCTTCCGCCGGATAATTTCCTGGGTCTGTCCAAATGAATTGACTGTCTCCGTAGCTGGGCTCCTCCTCTTGGGGATTTGGTGAGCGTAACGAGTAGGTCGCATTGATGGGAGCTCCTTGTCCTGGTATTCCCGGATGCGTCTCAAGCCTCCTGGCATCTCTGCAGCAAAGCTGAAGCCTGGCTCTTAAAAGCTGTTGCTGCGTTTGCTGTAATAGGCAGCACCAGGAGCTGCTGGGATGAGGCTTCTTTGGAGAAATGCAGTCCTTGGTTATGAATTTCCTTGAACAGGTTGTCCCATAAATCCCTCATGTTTGAGGCGTAGCAGGGTCTGGGAAGTTCGCAGAGCCTCTAATATGCTGGAGGTTTGGCGTTTCTTATTCTTGTCTGAAAGATGTGCAAAAATCCGGTAACCTCCAAATGCCCCACTTGTATTTGTTTCTTAGTTTGCAGAATGCCTTTCACCATAGCAACTAGGGTTTGATTTCCTCAAGCGCATGGATTTTTATGGATTTGGGGTGGGGGGGGAGAACGAACCCAAACCCCTGAGCTAAAGCAAAGGTTTTGCAGTGTGGGGGCGGCAGCGGCACTGCTAGGTTTGGCTTGCGCCGGAGGGGGACGCCGGAGGGCGAGGATCTTGGCTGAACAAATGCCTGCACCTGGCCCCACGTAATTTTATTTGCAAGAAATCAGGCCTGACAGATTAATTTCGACTGTTGGTGAACGTCGCCCTCCCCACTGCTGCGTCACCCTCTGCCAGCTGGGGTGGCTTTGCTCCAGTTGTGCGGAGAGCTGAGGTTTCTCGTGGTGGCGGTCAGGGGAGAAGGATGGGCAGCTGCCACGTTCGCAGGACTCAGCTGGAAAACCTCCTCCCCTTCCCACCCGCAGGAAACATGCTCCTCTCAGGCCGGCGGACGAAACCCAGCTGGGGAGAGGCAGGAACATTGCAGAAGTTAGGAGGAGGGAACAGAGCTCCGAATGATCCTGAGAAATCGGGCAGAAGGGCGGGTCCGGGAGGGAGCGGTGGCATTGGCGCAGGATGGAGAATACCTCGACACCAGCCCCATGGACCGGGGTTTGGGTTATGGGGCACTGCTCCAGAGCACAAGCCAGATGAGTCCGTCTGTGGAAATAAAAGAATGAGGCAAATGTCCGTAAAGTAAACCTCTGATGCTTAACACTCAGCCCCCGGAGCAAGTACTTGTCCAGTTTCAGGCACCGTGGATGGGTTCAAAGAGCCCAGAAGGCAACAAGAATATAGTCGGAGGGCTAGAAAACATCTGCAACCTGAGACTGAAAAACTTAAGAGTTGTTTTGAGGCTAATAAAGGTAAGGAAGAGGAGGCCAACACATAGGAAAAACTCATTAAGCATGTGAAAGCTTTTGCCAGTAGTGGATACTCCACGCTCTGATGGTAGGACGAGAAATAATGGGCTTCAGTTGCAGCAAGAGGGTCAAAGTAGGTGTTGGGAAGACCTTTGTAATGGGAAGGAGAATGAAACACGGCCCTAGAGGAGCAGGAGAAACGTGAGTCCCGGTTGTTTGGAGTGATGGAGTGAAACCAAACCCTACTTCAGGAGGGGGCAGAGGCGTTAGTCCAGGTTCTGCCAGCAATGAGCTCCTCCTGCATCGGGGAAGGAGGGGATGGTGCAGCTGATGACCTCTTTTGGTCCTTTCTTCAGCTTGTCACTTTATGATTACGATGTGAAATCTGCAAAACACCCATGAGATGGCATTTGTGAACATTCCAAAAGCTTCTTTGGCATTTGCATGGCATTTACTTTGGGTCAGTAAAATAAAGATATAAAGAAGAAACCTCTCATCACGTACGCCTAGGATCTTTCTCCCTGAACTCCGTACTTGCTTCTTGCTCGTACGCTGGTGGTGCTTTTCCAGATAGAGATCATTGTATTGTTATTGCTTTCTGAGGGACGGCACCGGTGATTTAGTCGGAATGGCCTTTCCTGTGTCATAGAGGAGATACCCCCGACTTGCACCCCGTGTTGGGCTCGTGCTAACCCAAGATGCTCGTTTGTCTGCAATTTCAGGTCTTGGTGGTTCATGGCGAAGCTCGTGGGTATAAATGACTCGGGAAGTGGCAAGCTGAAAGCGAACGATAAAGGAGTTAGTGTTTTGCTTATGATACAGATCAGCTGTGCTCCCGAAAGATAGGCTGCGGGGACTTTTACGGCCAGATTGTCTTTCTCCTGAAGTCTGCGTGCTTTATTCTTCCAAAGGGAAATGAAGTGTAAGGGCCTCTGCTGCCACCTTTTAAAACCTGCCAGAGGTTGAAAGAAAAGGAGAGGGGAAGGGCCGTTCCTCGCCTTATCTGGGTGGAAGGACTGGATGCCGTACCGGTGATGGAGAGACACTCCAGAGCCAGCTGCGCACTTGCGGAACAGATCGAAGGATCCGCGTACGCCCGGCTGGTGCTTGGAGGCCTTGGCGCAGGCAGCGTGCTCCTGATGACAGCCCAGGTGACAACCACCTTCCCTCTCTGCCCTCCCTCAGCCCTCTCCTCCAGCCTTGCCTTGCGACTCTGCAGTAATGGAAGGTGTGGGATGCCTGGCCAGCGGTCCTTTAAAAAGCCATGGAAGGGAAGCAGGAGGTGGGGGAACGCCGGGAAGATCCGCCTCTCTGGATGAGTGCCTGTCTACCCGCTTTTCCTACGCTTCTCCGGCATTATTGCTGACAAGCGTCCAAACGCAATTAAACCTCTGAGGGATAATCATTGGCGGAGTGGCGTCCAGAGTGAATAATACAAGAATCAGATATTTCTTTTTTGGCACCAAACTGTTTCAGAAAACATTATTTTGAAACTTGAAAATAGAAGGCAAAAAAAAAAAAAATCTATTAATTGAACAAACACCCCAGGTCTTCACATGCTGCCCGCTTGTGTCTCATCTTCTGGGACCCACCAGGGGATTTTGGTTTGGGGTTTGTCTGTCGTAGTTTGGGGGAGTTTCACCACAAATGGGAAAGGTTTGGGTGTGTTTCTTGGGAAGAATGAGCTCTGCCAGCCTGGGAACTGGGTCAGCTTCTGCCGTTTGGTGCTGTGGAGGTAACAACCTTCGGTAGCCCGTTGGGGTGGCCAAATGGGCAGGTGTTGGTAGCATAAATCCGCAAAGACAAAACGGGGCACAGGTGGGCTGGCCCCTGAGGTCCCTCTTTTTACCAACAGCTTTCCGTTACTGAAATAGCTGAGGAGTCAACCTGCCGAGGGGCGAGAGAGGTGCTGCTGCGGCCGCAGGGGCCCTGACAGGCCTGTGCGGGAGGTGGCAGGAGTGAGGAGCGTCCGGCAGGTCGGTGGCATCCCAAAAGCAGGGTTGGAGGCTGTGGTTCCTGCAGCAAAGGAGAAGAGCTCCGATGGAGAGTTTGCTGGAGTTCAGTGGACTCTCCTTAGAGTCCATCAGTGTTCCTGAGTGTTACTTTCACATTTCTAAATCTTTTTTTTTATTATTATTATTTTTAATCTGTCCGTGGTTTTTGCCATCAGTAAGTTTTCCTCTATCAATCCTTTTTGCTTAAGGCTGGTACCAGCTCTGTGACACGGCAGTTTGCTGAAGAGTCGGCGCCTTCCCTGCCGTAGCTGGCATGGGTACCGCAGTTGTGCTTTGGCCAGGTGATTTGGAAGAGCTCTTGTTCTCTGTTCTTCTGCAGTGTTTTCCGTCCCAAGCCGTGGACGCGTTATACGAGCGTTAATTCAAAGCTATCATCCCTTATGAGATGGAAAAATACCCTGATGGTTATTTGGGCAAGCCACAGCCCTCAGTCAGATCCTGTCCGGGTCCTTCCCCTCCCTTGTAGCGTAAGATGGGGCAGGAAGGGTTTGGGGTGTTGGGGCCGTGCTCTGCTGCCAGGAATATCCAGGAGAGGGTGCAGAGTCTGAAAACACGCAGGTTTCATGGCTCCGTGTGGAGGCACCTCTTCAGAAACGCCGCTTAATTTTTCTCCATGCTTGTCAGTGGGTGCTTGGGATTTTGTTTGCTTCTTCCCCTCCCCGAAGGGGATCACAGTGCCGTAGCATGCTGATTTCCCATGGAAAGCAACCTCCCGGTCCCTCACGGCTTTCCGAGTTCGTTCCTTCATTCACCGCTGCTCCCGATGAGGACACGCCATGGGTAGCGGCTGCCGCCGGGCGAGCTGGTGACTGTTGTCACTGCACGCAGAGCAGATGAAGCTGTAAAGCCTGCGGCTCCTCTGAAGCTTGAGTTCATCTCCCGGTTTGAGCTCTCTCCACGCTGCTGTCTGCTGCTGGACCCCGATTCCCGGCGCGATCTTGCGTGGCCAGAGCACTGGGTCGCCTGTCAAAAGTGATCCTCCTGCACGTGTCCTCCCGTGGAGGCAGAGAGAGACGAGTGGCGCTCAGCCCATTCCCATGCCCTCCTGGAAGGGATCTTTTGGTGGATAAACACCTTCGACCCGGGCGAAACAAGAGGAGAAGGGACTGCTGGCATCCCGTCCTCAGCGTAGGCTGCGCAGCAGGAATGACAGGGAGCTCATCCACAGCCGTAGGTTCCCGGAGCTGCGAACCTCTTCCCTCCCGCGTCTCAGAAGTTGCTAATTTCTGTGCTCGTTCCAGATACGGAAAACGGGACACCACCCACCCCCTCCTCAGCCCCCTGCCGAGGGCAGCCGGGTTTCTTAGGCTGATTGGTCACAGGCTAATGACATTACATGCCTCTGCTCGCCCGCAGCGCTGGTTCACCGGGGACGGTTTTGTACTGTTAATCTATAATACCCCTACCCTAAGGCGCTGCTTTCTGTGGCTGGAGTTCACAGCAGAGCGAGCTCCCCGCAGACTCTGCGTGTGTGTGTGTGTGCGCGTGCGTGCGCGCGCATTTTGTTCTGCGATAATGCTGCTCTTTGGTGGGAGTTTTTAATTGCAAGGCGTTGCAGCGAATCGTTGTTCCCTCGGCATTTCCGAGCTCTCAGCAGAGCTGCTTGGACTTTTTATTAATTCAGGATGGGTCCTTTTTTGGCTGACTACGGGAGACGACGTAAGGCTTCAAAAACTGATCAATAATCCTGATGGTAGCAGCAAAATCCAGGCCAGGCGGTGTAAGTGCAAGGCAGAGATTACGTGAAGGAAGTTTTAAATACTTCTTACTCCCTTCCCTTGTCTGGACTTATTTTGTCCTCCCGCTGCCCAGTGCTTCTCCAGGCGAATCCATTAATATTTCTCATGCTTGTTGAGTCCGTGACAGGTGATTTAAAAGCACCGTTTTGTGTCGGCATCTCCGCTCTTCGTAACCGGAGCTGAAACACGTCGCTGCCGTCCTTATGTGGATCAGCGCCGTGATTTATTGCTGTTGTTTCCAGGTTTGAACACAAAGGTGCTGTCTCATTCTGGGAGGGCTGGCTGCGGGAAGCGAGCCCCCGAGGATGGCTGCTTGACAAATACCCGCGCCCGGGAACACGACATCATTTAGACACACGTTTTTTAACTGCTTCATCGAGGAATCGTCCTCCTTTGCATTTGTTTCTGCAGTGCTTCGGTACAACCCGCTTCACAGGCAAAAGGAGGGGGGGAAATGCAGAAAAGAGGCATCCTGGGTTGGATCTGTTGCTCTGCCTTTGATAAGGAAGTTGTTGTGGTTTGGGGGCTGAAGTTTGTACTCGCGTTTTTGGCTCACGTTTGCAAGGAACGAGTGATCCGATGCGTGATTCTTCCTCTCCCAAAACAAATCCTCAGCCTCTGCCTGCCTTCAGAAAATGATTGTCGCACCCCAAGGGAGCCCAGCTGTGTAATTTGTGGGTAATAGAGGGGAACAGACCTCGGAGAAAGAAGGGCTTCCGATATCTGAACGGAATCGTCTTAAATGAGAGAGATGGGGGTGTGGAAATGACAGGCATGCTGGTAGCTTCTCCTGGCTCAGAATAAGCGACTTCTGGGGAGAAATGGAGAAAAGCTTGCCTTCTGGGAGCTACCGCAGGGCTGCCAGCCTTTCCTGGCCACCTGCGTGATTGTGTCCTTGGACCCGGCCTCCCAGAAGGGAGAGGGAGATGAGGGAGCGCTTACAGAGGTGGGCCTGCAGTAGTTTGCAGGCTGACGGGTGAATTACGGGTTATCCACGGACCGCTACGCTCCCTCCCTTGGGGGCTCGTGGCTTTTGGGGAAGGGGACAGGGCTGCAGTCCCTGCCGTCCCCTGCAGGTCCTGGGATGCTGCTCCCGGCAGGATGCTGGGCCGTTCTCTAGGCACCCGCTTCCTCCCCGTGGGAGAGGCTGTGTCCTTCTAGGCATCCTCACCGAGCAGCTTCTGAGCCTCAGGCTGTGGTTTGAAAGGCAGGGCGCATCTCTGGCACGTTGGCTTGGAGGTGCTGGGTCTGGGGTTAAAAGTTAACAACGCGCTTGCCTTATTGGGTTCTAATTTAATTTGGGAAGGCAGCAAGGGGACAGAGGGCACTTAGTCTGCTAAGTGCTATTCCCTTGATGGGAGTGAGTAGCTTGCATGGCGTTCGTGGCGTCGACTTCATCAACTGACCTTTGCCTTCATCAGGTTCATTTTTAAAAAAAAAAAAAAAAAAAAAAAAAAAAAAAAAAAATCCCAACCCCCAACCTCTTATTTATTCTTTAGGCAGCGAGGACGTAAATCCTTCAGCGTGTTTGGATTTATAGAATTACTGCGCTTTTGCTGAGCCTCACGTCCCACTCCAATCAAATGACACGGCTTTCAGTAACCGCGCGGGGGATTGCGTGTTTCCTCCCCCTGCCTGCCTCCGAGCTGCTCCCGACCTGCTCCTCCTCGTGCTCCCTGTGGCCTTTTTGGGGGAAAGGTGGGCCCTTGGCACCCATGGGAAGGGACAGGAGGGGGACAAGGCAAGTCTGAGGGTTACCAGCATTTACGCCTGGAGCGTAACAACCTCCAGGTAGCTTCTTTCCTCGCCCAGAATAAAAAAAATGCTAAAATGCTTTCATAGGAGGCATTTCATCAGCTGTGTTACAGGCCTCCTCCGAAACCAGAGCGTTTCCGTGGTGGCTGGGGAGAGGGGGGGAGATATAAATATCTTTTCTCGGTTCTGCTTGGCTTTTCCCCAAGATAAATAGAAGTGAAAGTCGAAAGTAGAGGCTCGGCCTTCTGAAATCTCTTCCCGAGCCCTCAGGGACCCGAGGGCAGGATGCTTCCGTGGTGGGGAGCCAGCTCCCGGTGTCTTGGGGGGGTGTCGGAGGGTGATGTTTGCAGGTCCTCCCCTCCCCACTGCCCGAGGCAGATCTTGGCCGCCCGATGGCTCGGCTCTGGTCCCCCACGCCTGGTGGCCGGTGGCTGCTGTCGCGGGAAGCCCCAGGGAGCAAAGAAGCATGGGTGAGAAGCCAGCTAGAAATCAGAGCAGGAAAAAACGTCTGTGGTCGTCCTCTAAATCTTGTAGCATGTTTGCTCTCAGAAAGTACAGCTACATTACCAAAAATCAATAGTTCTAGCGGCGTTCTCCCTGGGAAACACACAGGCGCTCGGACACACGAGAGGTGGTTCGTCTTAAAAAAGCCAAGGGAATACAAAGTGCTTTGGTACGAGGGCTCTGCTTCGCTTTTAGCAGCGTACAAATGGAGGGCCCTTGACCTGGGCAGCATCTTCTGGGACTTCTCGATTGTCTTTCTGGTCCGATGTGCCTGAGGCTGCGCCAGGGCTGGGGGAGGGTTTGCCTCGTTAACTAATTTTGCCACTTTTTGCTTTGAAGTACACGTCTTTTGTAAGAAAAACAGGTTGCGGTGTGCAGGGATAATATAAACAAGTATTTGAAAGACTCTTCCTTTGGCTGCTTTGTGTAAAGGTTTGACTTCCAGGGCTGCTGATGGGACCGGCACATCGCGGCGTTTCGTTTGGTTTAGACTTCATTCCACAGAAAGGCGTCTCGTCCCCCTTCTCCTTTAAAAAATCCTTTTCAAATCCTAGTATCTTCTTGCTTACCAGCGCACCTACCACTCCCTCCGTTAGAAATGGGAATTATCTCCATTTTTCCTTGGAGAGTGCTCTGTGAAGGCAAGGAGCATCGATGTGAACGCCCGTTTTGAGAGGGGCGGGTGTTAAGGTTGGGGGTGCGCGGGCACGCGGGCGGCGAGCACTGCAGCACGCCCCGGAGAGAGCTTCAAAGCATCCTTCCTTCTCCCATCAGCCAAAACAAAAAGAGAAAGGAGACCAGCCCCTTTTTATGAACATCTCTTATTAATGAGACATTTTATCCTAAGTCCTCTAACATGAACGACGCAGGCTTTTGGGAACGTAATTAATCTTTAATTGTATAAATCTTTAATTGTATAAAATGGAGTTTGTATGGCTGTAGTCATTTCTCTTCTCTCTTTTCTTCCTCTCCCTGTCGGAGACACTCCCTCAGCACGACTTCTTTTCAACAGGGTGCCGCGCTTTAGGGCAGCGTCTGTGTCCCTTGAAGCCACGCTCTTCTGGAGGGGCCTCTCGCTGGGACGGGGACCTGCATGACCCCCGTGGCGGGGCATCTGGCTCCTGCCGAGTACACGCTCGGAAGAACTGGCAGCAAGTTGCGGCTTAATATGAGTCTGAGTGATTAGCAGCGAATTACTTCAGGCCCTGTGCAAAGTAAATCCCTGTGCCGGGATTTTAAGGGACAGGCGTCACCCCAAAGGCAGGATGAGGTGCAGGGGAGCCGGAGGCAGGCTGCGACTGAACGGGCTGGTGCAGAGAAACCCGGTTCTTCGCAGTGTTTGTGCTAACCCAGATGCTTTTTGGAGAAGCAGCTTGAGGGTCAACTGCGCGTGTTGCCGTGCAGGCGGGGCCAGGGAGGAGGAGGAGTGGTCCCAGGCAGGTGGGCTTCTGTCAGCAAGCGTTCTACAGCTCACTGAGAGCGGCCCTGAGGAGAAGGACTTGGGGGTGTTGGTGGGTGAGAAACTCAACGCACCCCGGCAATGTGCGCTGGCAGCCCAGAAACCCTCGGCACCCCGGGCTGCATCCCCAGCACCGTGGGCAGCAGGGCAAGGGGGGGGGTTCTGCCCCTCTGCTCCGCTCTGGGGAGACCCCCCCTGCAGTGCTGCCTCCAGCGCTGGGGCACCAACAGCAGAAGGACACGGAGCTGTTGGAGCGGGGCCAGAGGAGACCCCGGAGATGCCGGGAGGGCTGGAGCCCCTCTGCTGTGAGGACAGGCTGAGAGAGCTGGGGGGGTTCAGCCTGGAGAAGAGAAGGCTCCGGGGAGACCTCAGAGCCCCTTCCAGTCCCTAAAGGGGCTCCAGGAAAGCTGGGGAGGGACTCTGGTTCAGGCAGTGGAGCCATGGGACGAGGGGGAACAGTTTTACACTGGAAGAGGGGAGATTGAGATGAGATCTGAGGCAGAAATTCTTGGCTGTGAGGGTGTTGGGACGCTGGCCCAGGTTGCCCAGAGAAGCTGTGGCTGCCCCATCCCTGGAGGGGTTCAAGGCCAGGTTGGACGGGGCTTGGAGCAACCTGGGCTGGTGGGAGGTGTCCCTGCCCAGGGCAGGGGGGTTGGAATGAGATGATCTTTAAGGTCCCTTCCAACCCGAACTGTTCTATGGTCTGCCTGTAGCTGCAGCCATTTCAAACTGCAGCAGGGGCTTAGCAATGGCTGAGAGCTGGCTCGGCACGCGTAAATACCCCTTCTCTTCAGAGATGCCGTCCTGACTGTTGTGTGTCCATGGGGAATGGCTGGTGTCGGCCAAATCCCAAGTGGAGAGTTGCCTGGGTGAGCTGGCAGGCTGGAGCAGGGCCTGGAGTCTTCACGGTGCCTGGGATCCGCTCTGCGGCCCTGGTACCTGGGTGGTGCTCCCTGGAAGAGGGGCAGGCAGGGAATCACTTACCCTAAGGCACCTTTCCTTTGTGGAGGAGTGTCAGCGAAACCAGGAATTGTCCTGAAAGAAACCTAGCCGGGTCCCCTTGCAAAAAGGGGAGTTTGCAAAGTAGAATACCCTTGGGAGAACCAACAAAAGAGCAGTCATGCCCAAATCAGTGCCAGGCAGAGCCAAATGCCTTTTTGGAGGAGAAGTGCAGCCTTTCAGATGCTAACTGGGTATTTGGGGTTTGGATCAGTCGCTGTATGGAGGAATTGGTGCGCCATTGGCTCTAGGAGGACCTGTTGTAATTAATGCATCGGGCTTTGGCTGCCTTCCGTAACGGCAGGAAGGGATGTGCGACTCTCTTGAGCCAACGCCTGCGGGGACAGATAGAAAATTTAATAGGAGGCAGATGGAATGGACATTTCGGAGATCTCCGCGGTGGGGAGATGTCGCTGCTCAGGCCCTCAGGGACTCACAGCGCTCCCGTTCAGCAGAGTTTTGAAATTAACGTCTCCGCGGAAGAGCTTTTCCTAAGGCACGGCCGATGCTTCCAGGTAGAGCAACTTCCTGCGGCTTAATGGAACGGGAGGAGCACTTTACACTTGGACACGATGCCTTTCCAGCAATATTGCTGAAATCCCCCGTAAGAAATTCTGATGTCATTTTTTTGGTCTGTTTCATAGATTGGATTAATCAGCGGAGACACGCCCTCCGGGTCGCGGAGTTGGCTTCCTTTCGTTAATTTGCCCTCAAGTCTTTGCCGAACAAAGAAGGATTTGTTGAACAAAGCCGGGTCAGTGCTGGGCTGAAGAGCCTTGCGCCTCTAGCCTGCTAGTTTGAATTAGGGCTGAGCCGTAACTGTAAATCGTACGTCCTGTGGCCTGGATTGGTAAAAATGTCCTGGCCTCAATCCTTGTCTCCTGCGGAGCCTGAGACCTCAAGAGACACCCCGAGGTGGTGGCCTTCGGGGCGATGAATAGACTCCCCAAATGAGACACAGTCAGAAAGAAAGGTCGGGAAGGCATGAGCAACTCTGCTCTCCATAAAAAGAGGCGTTCGTTTCATACCGTTTGCTTTAAAGGCTCAGTGGACTCTCTAGGGGGAAAAATAATTTAAAGAATAGCTTCATTAAAGGCCAAACAAGTCTATGAGTAGAGGCTTTTTGCAGGGCTGGCGAGAGATCCGTGGAGCAGCTGCTGGCTGCATTTCTCTGGGTGCCCCTCAAATGGTTTTTCTCCTCTCTTCCAGTTCTTCGAGAACTTCCGCTTCGGAGAGGTGCAGCTGGACGCGGTGCGTCTCTCCCAGAGGTTCTCTTCGGACGCCTCGGGCTACTACGCGACGTCTGGGCGGCTCACCTTCTCCTGAAGCAGCAACCCAGCTGCCGCAGCGGGTCCGCTCGCCGGTGAAATGGGGTTTTACAGGACAGGAATTTTGGACAGGAACCCGGGAACTCCAGGTGGGGATGCCTTGTCACCCCTCGAAAGCACACTGCAGCTGGGAACCACGGCATTTCCCACGTTTCCCTGCCCTCCCTTTCGGGGGAACCGGAGTTCTTCCGCCTCCTTTCCCTATGGGTAACCAAAACATCACCAAGTTGCCTCTTTGATGTCTGCCGCCTCTTTGTTTTCCAAGAAAACAACTAGAAAAATGGGTGCAGGTGGCTTTTGGGGCATCGCCGATGTTTAAGCATGGCTTGGTTTCAGAAGGAGGAAGTTGGTTCTTAAAATAAGTATTTAAAATCCAAGAGAGCTCCCGGGAGCATGATTTAACAATATTGAGGTCAGGCATTGCTTGGATCTCCGGCAGCGTGCCTGTGTGATGTAGATCTCCAAATAAATTAATTCCCTTCAAAAGCAAAGTGTTTACCTCCTGTTGCATTGATAGTTTCTGTAATTAAACTTCCAGCACACAACTATGTTTAATAAGAAAGCATTTGTGGTAAGAGCTCTTTCCGGTGACCGTTTCGGAGCGTGTCAAAAAACATACGCCTTGTAGGTGGTTTCTCCATGAAAACAAGAGCAAAACTCTTTGATACCATTGTGAATCCTTCAGAGATCTGAAGACGACTGTTTTTTTTTTTTCTTGTAAATCTCCCCGTTAGGTAAGAATAGCAACACAGGCTTTCAACTCGCCCGAGGATGAACGCTTTGAAAAATGGAAGGTTCTGCTCTTTAGTTGTTTTGCAACAAACTGGTGGCGGCGGCAACTGGTGCTGCCCATTGCTAGTCGCTGACGTGGACGTGGAATCGTGTCCTGGAGGCAGAGAGCGGGTTTGGTAGGGACAGGGCTGCTCCAGCAGCACCTGCTTGTGTTACTGATTGGTTTTAAGAGGTTTTTGTCCCGTTTCCTCCCTCCCGAAGTGTGGCCGTGCTCCGCCTGCGCGCACAAACAGCGGTGGGAGGCGGTCAGGATTCAGGCTGGCTTTCCCTTTTTTCCCCCAAATGCGTTGCCGGTTGTATTTCCGAGACCAAATTGCCTATCTCTGCTTGCAAGCCTGCCTGCCAGGAGATCAAATCATCCGTGGCTTTGCCCTTTACCCCGGAGTCCCCGCTTGTACCCAATTACAACCGTTGGGCTTTTTGTCTCCACTTTTCCTTGCAGCCAAACGCTTGCCTGCTCTCCAAGCGGAGGAGGAAGGGTCGCCTTCAAAGCCCTTGGCTGGGCGGGCAGAGCGCCGGCACAGGGAGGTGCCGAGAGCGCTTAACGCTGGCCGCTGTCACCTTTCAGCCAGCCTGAAGAGGTGCTTGGCAAATCCGCGCCGGCCGCCCCAAGAACAGCCCCGGGAGCTGCTGCCGCAGGAAGGGGAGACGCTCCTCGGGAAGCTTGTTCCCGCTGGGTTTTTAACAGCTTTCAGCAAGAAACTGAGCGCTACGGGACGCGGGGTGCTGCTTGCGCTCGAGTTTTCCTTAGTAGGGCGTTGGTGGCATTTTTATCACACCTGCTTTGCTCCGTTGTCACCTCGTACTGATTTCTTCTTCATCGAGGTGGGCTTATAGTCTCCCCTCCCTCCCTGACGCAGGAGGAGCTTTGCAAACAGCGTCTCAGTGTGGAGACAAACGCGGCTTTTCTACAAAGAAAGGCCGATCTGAGGATACTCCTCCACTTCCCACTCTTACAGGCACGTTTTAATGACAATTGTTTCTGTGACCCTTTGGAAGTTGGTTGAATTTTCGGCGGTAAGCGGCTTATCCCGCTGCTCCAGCCTGGCACGGCTAAATTCGTTCCACACCTCCATCCCCAGGCGGAA
Source organism: Sterna hirundo (assembly GCA_009819605.1). Taxonomy (NCBI): domain Eukaryota; kingdom Metazoa; phylum Chordata; class Aves; order Charadriiformes; family Laridae; genus Sterna; species Sterna hirundo. The sequence continues at coordinate 37,852,613 of CM020440.1, read as the reverse complement.
TTAAGGGTTCTGGTCCGTTCCTCTCATCCGCAGAGTTGTAGCTTAGGGCTTTTCCATCGTTATTCCTAAATTAGAAGTTTCATATTGAGCACGATAAAACCGTGTTTTGTGCCCGGTCCTGCATGAACTGAAATCCCGTTAAACGAGGCAGCGTTAGGGGTTTGCGGGACACGACTTAATGCTTCGGAACTTGCCTAAAACTTGTTTAAACTGAAGCCTGCGGCGCTGTGTTTTGTCTCCATCCCCGAGCATCCTCGCAGGGAGAAGAAAAGCCGTGTTTGTGTGTGCGCCGGGAGCTCCCCGGCTGCAGCTGCGAAGGAGCAGCGGGGGCGCGGGGCCCCGCGCCCCCGCTGCTCCTTCGCAGCTGCAGCCGGGGTGAGTTGTCACCGTCCTTCCTTGCCAAGCCACCAAGACGTCCCCACGAGTGGCACCGTGCCCACCAACAGGGATGGGGGGATAGAGATACGGGATGGGGGTTTGGTGGGGATGGAGGGTGAGGGATGCAAGGGCCGGGGGGACACAGGGCAGGGACCAGGGATAGGGGATGAGGGGTGCAGGATGGGGGTGTGGCAGGGACAGGGGATGCGGGATGAAGGATGTGGGGTGGGGACATTGTACGGACCAAGGATGCAGGATGAGGGATGCAGGGATGGGGGACGCAGGATGAGGACTGGGTATGAACTAGGGATGCAGGATGGGGACAGAACAGGGACAGGGGACATGGGGTGGGGACATAGAAGGGACTGGGAATGCAGGACTGGGGAAACAGGATGGAAAAGTGGCAGGGATATGGGATGGGGACATGGTAGGGACCTGAGATATGGTTGAGACAGGGTGGGGGATGCAGGATGAGGACTGGGTAGGGACAAGTGATGCAGAATGAAGGATGTAGGATGGAGACAGGGCAGGGACGGGAGATGCAGGATGGGGATTGGGTATGGACCAGGGATGAGGGATGGGGACAAGGTATGGACCAGGGATGTGGGATGACGGATGTAGGATGGGGACAGGGCAGGGACAAGGGACATGGTGTTGGGACACAGAAGGGAGGGGAATGCAGGACAGGGGAAATAGGATGGAAATGTGGCAGGGATGGGGGAAGCGGGATGGGGACATGGTGGGGACCAGGGATGGGGGATGCAGGATGGGGACAAGGTATGGACCAGGGATGAAGGATGCAGGATGGGGACAGGGCAGGGACAGGGGATGCGGACTGGGTATGGATCAGGGATGCAGGATGGTGACAAGGTATGGGCTAGGGATGCAGGATGAGGGATGCAGGTTGGGGACTGGGTATGGACCAGGGATGCAGGATGGGGACAAGGTGGGCATGGGGGATGCGGGATGGGGACAAAGTATAAGAGCAAGGATGAGGGATGTAGGACGGGGAAAAGGCAGGGATGGGGGATGAAGGATGCGGGACGGGGGATGCAGGATGGCAATGAGGTATGGACCAGAGATGCAGGATGAGGGATGGGGACAGGGCAGGGATGAGGGATGCAGGATGGGGACTAGGTATGGACCAGGGGATGCAGGATGGGGACAGGGAAGGGGGGGCATGCAGGACGGGGACCGGGTATGGATCAGGGATGCAGGATGAGGGGTGCAGGATGGGGACAGGGCAGGGATGGGGGATGCAGGATGGGGACAGGGCGGGGACGGGGGTGCAGGATGGGGCCGTGGGAGGCCCCGGGGCTGCGGCCGTGCCGTGCCGGCGGCTCCCCCGCCCCGGTGCCGGCGCGCAGGTGCGGCGGGCGCGGCGGACGCTCCGCCCCGGCCCTCCCGCCGGTGCCGCCCGGTGCCGCCCCGCGGCCGCACTCGCCGCCGGCGCCTCCCCGTGCGCGCCGCTCCGCACCGCACCGCACCGCACCGCTCCGCGCCGCTCCGCTCCCCCCGGCGCTGCGGCAGCATGCGGGGCTGCGGCGGGCGCCGCGCCTTGCTGGCCCTGCTGGCCCTCCTCCTGCCCCCCGCCGCCGCCGCCGGCCCCGCCGCCGGCCCCGGCCCCGGCCCCGCCGCGGCGGGGGAGAGCCCCGGCAATTTCATGGAAGACGAGCAATGGCTCTCCTCCATCTCCCAGTACGGCGGCAGGATCAAGCACTGGAACCGCTTCCGAGACGTGAGTCCGGGCCGGCGGCGGGGCTGGGGGCGGGGTGGGGGTGGGGGGGACGACACGGGGACACGGGACGCGCCACCGGGCACCGGGAGCTCCCCACCTCCGCCCTCCCCGCCGCTGCGGCTGCCGCAGCACCGCCCTCCCCCGGCACCGGCTACCGGTCCCCGGCTCCCTGGCAGGCGGCCGGGGATGCTCGGCGCCGCCCGCATCCCGCCGCGCCGGTACCCGGTACCCGGGGGATGCTCCCCGCCTTCGGCAGCGCCGATGCCGAGGCCACCCTGCCCATCGCCACCCTGCCCATCGCCACGGCCAGCGTGGCCGATGCCAAGGCCACCGTGGCCAGGGCTCGACGCCAAAGCCAACCTCGCCGGGGACGCCGGGGTGCTGCCCCCCGGCCCCTCTCCCCCTGCGCCGCACCGTGGCCTCGGTGACAGGTCGGGACACTGACGCCTTCCCGGAGCCCTGCGGGGTGTCGCAGGGGGGCCCAGCCCCGGCTCGGCGGGGTGGTGGTCCCTGGGGACGGGGCGGGGGGGGACACGAAGTGAAGAAGAGGAGGATTCAGACACTGCCAGCGCTGGCGGGTGACCTGGCACCTGGGGCTCGGCATCCTGTCACCCCCCGCTTTTACGCAGCCCGTAAAGAACGGCCTCAGCGGCGTTCGGTTCCGATCCTCAGTTTTATGGGGATTTTTTCCTGGGCTCATTTTACGCCTGTCCCCCCACCCTACCACCCACTGATGTCCCCCCAAGGCGGGGACACGGCGCTGCGTCCCCATCCGGGGGGATTCCGGGGGACGTGCAGCAGCCGGGCGGGGAGGGGGCACACGCCGAGCTGCCAGCCCCTCCGTCTTTGTTCAGATGCGCACTCGGGTTCACCTTGGCAGCAAGGATGCACCGCCAGATGTCCCCTGCTGTGGGCAGGGCGGGGGGGAAACGCCCCCCCCCAAATAAAGCAGTTATGGGGACAGAGCAGGGGTGACAGAGCAAGGGAGGGGGTAAATGCCTCCCCAGAGACCCCCACCAGCGACATACCCGGCCAGTGCTGGGCACCGGGGACCTTGGCCGGCTGCGGATGCTCAAGGGGGAGCACGTGTGGACGTGGCCCCACCACGCTGAGCATCCCCGGGGGGGGCTGGGGCTGGGACCCCCATCCCTGTGCGCCAGCAGCACGCGGGGGGCCTGCCCGCCTGCGCCAGGGCTGCCGGGCTGGGGGGGGACTGCGGCTCTGCTGGCCGTTAGCGCGGATTAATAAGCAAATCCCGTGGATCTGTGGGTTTTTGGGCCCAGCGGCGGCAGCAGGGAGGAAGCCGGCGGCCGTGCCGAAAGCCACGCCGCAGGGAGCTGCCGGGCGCTGCAGTGTTGCTAATCACGGCCCGGGAACACGGGCAATATCGATTGCGGTGCAAAGGCCGGGGCGAGAGACAGAGCGATGCCCCTGCGGAGCTGCCTCCCGCCGCGCTGCCCCCCCAGCACGCTGCCCCCCTCCCCGGAGCAGCGGGGACGCTGCCGCCCCAGGGACACAACACCCACCCCGCTCCCTGCGGCTCCCCAACACCCCCGGGATGTTCTCAGGGCCCCGGGGGGAGCAGCTCTGCCTCCCCAGGCAGCGTCATCCATCTTAGCCTGCTCCCTCCAGGCTCGGTGTTGAAACACCGGGGTGGCAGCGCCAGGATTGTCACCCCCCGGGGATGCCAGCAGGGCCTCGCTGGGCTCCCGGGGGCTTCCCCCCCCCGCATCCCTGTTTCCAACCCCCAGCCCTCCCCGCTCCCTGCCTTTCCCGGATGGCCAAGATGGGATGGGGAAAGGTTTTACCCTGTATAAATGCTCTCCGGGGTTACAGACTAGAGCTGGAGAAGGGGGGAACATCTTGGTGGTGGGCGTCGGTGGCATCTGGGGCAGGTGATAGGACCTTTGGGCACTTGGTTGGGTGCCCAACTGGCCCAGAGTGCCCATCGCCGTGGGCTGGGAGCTCTGGGCTGCCCCGGGGGCTGACGGCGGGTGCTCTCTCTTTCTTTCTCTCTCTTTTTGGGTGCCGGCCGGGCCCTCTCGCTGCCAGGAGGTGGAGGTGAGCGTCGAGGGGCTGCCGGTGATGGTGGCAGCCCACTTTTGGGGTGGGGGGGAGGCTGTTCCGCGCCCCTGCTTGCTCCCCTCCCGGCATGGGGTGGGGGGGGTCCCAGGAGTGTGTGCTGGGAGAGTCTCGCCGGGCTGGTGGCCCCGAGAGGGGTGGTGGCACTCCTGGTGTCACCTCTCCCGCTCATCCAGGCTCTCCCTGCCTTTTGCAGGATGACTACATCAAGAGCTGGGAGGACAACCAGCCCGGGGATGAAGGTACCCCTGGGATGGGTTTGGGATGGGGCTGGGTGCCAGCCGGTATCGAGGCAGGGTGGGGGGGGGGGACACTTTCTACCCGCACCCCCCCGGGCTTTTCCCTTCCGGCAGGGCCGGTGCGTGCCGGGAAGTGGCAGCTGGTGCCGAGGCGGCCGCCCAGCTGCAGCCTGAATGGGGCTTTGTGCCGGGCCGGCTGGCGGCCAGCGCTGCCGGGGGTCCCCGGGGGGGTCCCCACCTGCCCCGGGCCCTCTCTGCCCCCCCTCCTCTAGCCTTGGACACCACCAAGGACCCCTGCCAGAAGGTGAAGTGCAGCCGGCACAAGGTGTGCGTGGCGCAGGGCTACCAGCGCGCCATGTGCATCAGCCGCAAGAAGCTGGAGCACAGGTAGGAGGGATGGGGATGAGGCCGAGCTGGTGGCGGCAGGGGAAGCGGGGCGGGGGGGGATGCCGAGCCTGGCAGGGGGGAGCTCAGCATCGTCCCCCACCACGCAGGATCAAGCCGCTGGGCTCCAAGGGGCACGGGGGCTGCAAGCCCTGCCACGCCGCCCCGCTCGCCGCCGTCTGCGGCTCCGACGGCCACACTTACAGCTCGGCGGTAAGGACGGTGGCATCTCGCCGCAGGGAGGGGGACGCCATGTCGTGCGTGTGTGTGTGTGTCCGTGTGTGTCCCCCCCCACCCCCTTTCGCCAACGTCCCCCTGCCGCCCCGCAGTGCAAGCTGGAGCAGCAGGCCTGCCTGGCCAGCAAGCAGCTGACGGTGCGGTGCGAGGGGCAGTGCCCCTGCCCGACCCCACGCAGCCCCCCCGGCGACGCCAAGCAAGGTGAGCAGGGACGGGGGACACCGCAGAGGGCATCCCCGAGCCCTGCCCGCCCTGACGCCGTTCCTCCGGACCCCCCCAATTCCCCCACCCCAGAGCCGTGCACCGGGCAGGACCTGGCCGACCTGGGCGACCGCCTGCGCGACTGGTTCCAGCTCCTGCGGGAGAACGCCAAGCAGAACGGCTCCGGCGGCCTCCCCGCCAGCCCGGCCACCGGTACGTGTCCCCACCGGGCTTGGGGAGGGACGCAGGGCCGGGAGGGGGGGGCCTCTCCCCAGGGGGAAACCGGGCGACCGCGGTCCGCATGCCGCCCCGCAGCGCTGGAGAGGAGCGTGGCGGCCAGCTGCAAGGAGGCGGTGGGGTGGATGTTCTCCCGGCTGGACACCAGCGGGGATCTCTTCCTGGAGGCGGCCGAGCTGGCCGCCATCAACCTGGACAAGTACGAGGTGTGCATCCGCGCCTTCTTCAACTCCTGCGACACCTCCAAGGACGGCCGCGTCTCCGCTCCCGAGTGGTGCTTCTGCTTCTGGAGGGAAAGTGCGTCGCGCCGGGGCCGGAGAAAGGGAGATGCTGTGGGGATGTGTGGGGGGGGTGGTTGTACACTGTGGGGTGGGGGTGATGCACACCATGGGGTGCCGGGGAATCCATGCTATGGCGATGGGGTGGGAGGGGATGCTTGCCATGGGAGGATGTACTCCATGGGGTCTCGGGGGGCGGGGGGGGGGAATGCATACCATGGGATACACACCATGGGGTTGGAGAGACGCACACCATTGATGGCGGGGGGGTGGGGTGCATGGCATGGGGTTGGGGGGCGGGGGGGGTGTGTGTGTGCACTGTGGGCCATGGGAGCACATGCTGCAGGGTCTGGCGGCGGGGGGGGGGATGCACACCATGGGGGATGCACACCATGGGGGATGCAGGCTGGTGGGGTCCTGGGCCGGGGGGGGGGATGCCCATCATGGGGGATACAGGGTGCAGGGTTTTGGGGGGGGTGGGGCAGGAATGCACACCACGGGGGATGCAGGCTGTGGGGTCAGGAGACTGCACACCATAGGGGCTGGTGCGGGGGGCACACAGCATTGGGGAGGGGATGCAGCCTGTGGGGTTGTTGGGGGGCTGTATACTGGGGCGGGGGGGGGGGGGGGGGCGGGTAGGGGGTGTGCATGCTGTGGGGTCATGGGGAAGCACACCATGGGTTGGCAGCTGCCCACCATGGGGGCTGCAGGGGCTGGTGGGGGGGGATGCCCGCCATGGGGGATGCAGTGTCTGGGTGGGGGATGCCTGCCATGGTGTGTGGGGGGGGGGGGTGCGGGGGGGGTGGGAGGCGCTGTACACCCACCCTAAGAGCGGTGTATGGTGTGTTGGGGGGGGGGCGCGGTGCTGCAGAGCCACCCTGTCTGAGGGAGCTGGAGAAGATTCAGATCCAAGAAGCAGCCAAAAAAAAGCCGGGTGAGTCTTGGGGTCCCGTCCCCAAGATGGGGACAGGGAGCTCTTGCAGGGGGAAGGGGGGGGGGACGGGGGGGTGTCATCGCTTTCCCGCAGGCACCTTCATCCCCAGCTGCGACGAGGATGGCTACTACCGGCGGGCACAGTGTGAGCCGGGCGGCGGGGAGTGCTGGTGCGTGGACCAGCAGGGCACCGAGCTGACGGGCACCCGCGGCCGCGGCAGCCCCGACTGCGGTGAGTGCCCGGGGAGGGAGGGGGAAGCCCCCCCCCCCCATCTTTTTACTTTTTGTGGGGGGGGGGGAGACGGGGTCACACACAGCTCCAAGGACCCGGCCGCAAGCCTCTGCCCTTTCCCTCCCAACACAGAGGAGGCAACGGGTTTTTCGGGCGACTTCGGGAGCAGCGTGGGCTGGGAGGACGAGGAGGAGAAGGAGCCGGAGGAGGCGGGCGAGGAAGGCGAGGAAGAGGAGGGCGAAGCGGGCGAGGGCGACGACGGCGGATACATCTGGTAGAGGAGCAGGAGAGAGCCCGGCGGGTGGCACAGCCGGGCGGCAGCCCCCCACGCCCCCCCCACCCCAGGCCGGGGGTCCCCGTGACACCCCCCCCCCAAGCTACCGGGGTGGCGGTGGGGGGGGGGGTATTTGTGTGTGTGCGTCATCCCGTCACCCCCCAAGCCCTGCACGGGACGGGGTGTCAGGGTGCTCGCCTGGGGAGGTGGGGGGGGTGAGCAGGGCAGGGGGGGACCGCGCTTGTGCGAATTCGAGCTGCTTTTAATTATTTTTTGGGGGGGGGGGGGGGGTAGAGCCTTGTAGGCCTAGTGTGCTGCCGCGTGGTCTTCAACAAACGGCGCTAATAAAAGTGGGGAAAAAAAAAAAAAGGAAAAACAAACCCATAAAACACCCCCCCATAGAAAAGCTGCCCCCCCCATATCCCCTCCCATGCTGTGCTTGCGTGGCCCCCCCCGGCGTTGTGTAGCGGCTGTGAAATAAATACCCCGTGCTGTGTCGAACGCTCGCCCGCCCGTTCCTCCCCCCCCCCAACAGCACCCCCCCAGTGCCCCACCTGCACCCACATGGGCTGCTGGGGGTGTCGTGTTCCCCCCACATGGGGACATTCCCTCAGCGGGGGACAGGGATGCTGGCAGTGCCCTGCTCCTGCTGTGTCTCCCCCCAGTAGGGATGGGGGTACTCCTGGGTTTGGTCCTGTCCACCCCCCCCGCCCCCCCCCCCGCCAACTGATGTAGGCCTGGAGATGACACCACCAACCCCCCCACCCCATAGGTCCCAGCTCCAAGTATTCCCCCCACCTCCATCAGCCCCTGACCCTCTCCAGGACCCCAGCCCCAAACTAACCCCCTCCACCCCAAACCAGCTTTCAGACACCCCCACACCTGGGGCGGGGGGGGGCACTGAGCCTCCTGCCCAGGGAGGGGGGGTGCTGGCAGCACCCACTTCCCACGGATGCAGGGACACAGGTGCACCCACTGCACACCCCCTCAGCCCCCCTCCCCCCCCCCAAACTTGCCCCCACCACCCGCTCGGCGCCACAGGACACCATGGCCTCCACTCACAGTATTTAAGGCTCCAGCGAATAACAAAAAAAAAAAAACAAACAAAAAAAAACAAATTAAGCCCCCCCCCCCAATTTGGGGGTGCCAGCAGCTGGTAAAGGCACTGTGCCATGTCCCCCCCACCCACCCCAGGACGCCCACCCTTGGCCGTCCCTGCGGGGTCCCAGCGCTCGGCCCTGACACCGCTGGGGGCAAAGAGGGGAGGTGGCAGCTCCCCCCACTTGGTGTAAGCCCCCCCCCACCCCGCCCAGGAGCAGGGGGTCAGAGCTTGCTGGGGGGTCCCAGGTGCTGCTGGAGCCGCCACACCGCCCGCACCCCCTCGCCTGCCCGGTTGAGCCCGGCAAAGGCGCTGGGGTGGCCGGTGCGGCGGTAGCGGGCGAGGGGGGGCTGCAGGATGGTGACGGGGACGCAGAAGTTGAGGTGGGGGTAGGTGGACCCCGCGCTGGTGTCCCGGGTGTTGCTGGCCACGATCCCTGGTGGGGAGAGGAGCGGTGCCCGTGTCACCAGAGGACACCCATGGGACACCCCCCCCACACCACCACCACCCACGGGACGCCCCGGCTTACCCAGGAGGCGTCCGCTGCGGGAGGAGACGAGGGGGCCGCCGCTGGAGCCCCCGTGGACGGCGCAGGTGGTCTGCAGCATGACGGGGCGCCCAGCCACCGCTACCACGGCCGAGAGGACCCCCGCCGTCACCGAGGGGCCGCACGCCCGCCCCAGCGCCCCAAAGCCCACCACCATCACCTCCTCTCCTGGGGTGGGAGGAGACGGGAGGTGGGTGCCAGGGTGTGGGGGGGGGTGTGGGGGGGTGTGTGTGTGACACCCCAGCACCCCACGTCCCCCTCCCCAGCTGCTTACCTGGTTGGAAGGTGTCCGCGGGGCGCGGGGGGTTGAAGTCCGTCACGCTCTCCTCCAGCTCCACCACCGCCACGTCGAAGGGGGACGACTCCTGGGTGGCGAACACCACGCGCCCCTCGAGGATGGTGGCAGCCCTGAGGACACAGCACAAAGGGCGTCACGGCAGAGGGGGACGCGGGGTGGGGTGAACGTGCTGGGGGGGGGGAGGACGACACACACTCACCGTCCGGGACTGGGTGCCGGCATCACACGGACCGTGTCACCCGCCTCCACCACGTGGCGGCAGGTGAGGAGCAGGCGGGGGCCCAGCAGCACCCCTGAGCCCCACGTCGCCCCGCACTCCACCAGCGCCGCCCAGCGCAGGGGGTCCTGCCGGCTTCCCGCCCCGATGGCGGCCACCCCCCCCGGCACCGTCGGCACCGTCACACCGGCTGCGGCCAGGAGGTCGGCGCTGCTGCGCAGGATGGCGGCCAGGGAGCAGAGGAGGGTGAGCCCGACCCACTCGGTGCCCTTCCAGCAGAAGGAGGCCGCAATGATGGCCACCAAGCATGGCCCAGTGGGCGAGGGCAGAAAGGCGCCGCCGCCCTCGGTGCCGGGCAGGCAGCGCGCGTCTGTCAGGATCAGGGCGTTCTCCTCGCCCGCCAGGTTGCTCACCACCCCTCTGCTCAGGGTGTTGAGGAAGAGGTCGGGGCAGAGGGCTCCGAAGGGCGACCCGCAGGCCACCAGCCCCTCGCCCTTCCGCAGGCAGCCGGTGCTGGCCCGGGCCGTCCAGCCTCCCCCGGGGGCGTCGAGGCCCGGCACCCGCAGCCAGGCGAACCAGTGCAGGGCCCGCCCGTCGTCCCCCGCCGCCTCCCCGCCGAAGTGCCATTGCTCAGCTTGCCCGAAGGCCTGCGCCAGCGCCCGCTGGAAGGGGCTGCAGGGCACCAGGGCCAGTAGCCGGGCTTCCTGCTGCCGCAAGCCGCCAGCCTCGGGGTGGAGGACGAGGAGGCGCAGGCCGGGCTGGAGGGCGTCGGGCTGCAGGCAGAGGGCGGCCGCCCAGGTGTCGGGTCCGTGGCGCAGGAAGGGGGCGAAGATGGCGGCGTGGCAGAGCACCAGCCCCGGCTGGCGGCTGAGGGTCACCCCACTGCAGCTGCGGGGCTGGCCGGGGGGGTCGGAGGGGCCGTGGAGGCTGACCACGCAGCAGGCCCGCTCCTCCGCGGACGCCATGGCGGCGGGAGGGGCCGCATGCGGCGCGGCGGGGCGCGATATAGCGCGATAGGCCGCGATAAGGCGCAAGGGAGCGCGCAAAGGCCGCGCAAAGGCGGCGCGGCGCGGCGCAGCCCCCGGCCCGCGCCGTCGCTCGCCCACCCTCCCTCCAGCGCCCCGCCCCGCTCGCCCATTGGTTGCGGCGGCGAGGCGGGGCCGTGACGCCGCGACCCCGCCCCGCCACAGCGCCCCCTGCCGGCCTCCCGCGGCTCTCGCTTGTCTTTAATCGACGGGCGCGGAATTCAGCCAAACGCCACAGAATCCGGCCCCAAAAAAAAATGTAAAGAAAGGGGTTTAAATCTAAATGATGGTCGCGGAGGCTCCGGGGTGTGTGTGTGTGTGTGTGTGTCCCGCATCCCGGGGGATCCGTCCTCCGTCACCCCCCCGCCCGTGCCGGAGCCGGGAGGGTGACATGACGCAGCACAGCCACCCCAGCGTCAAGCCCAAACGCTACTGTTTATTGAGGACTGCTCATACCGTGATACCTGGGTTCAGCAACTGGTGAAATTACCTAAATATCGTTAAATATGTATTTTAAAAAAAAAAAACAAACCAAACCAAACAACAAAAAAAAAAAAACAAACCAAAAAAAAAAAAAACCCCTAACCAGACTCTGGACTAAACAAGGTGAACATTAAACTAAAAAGTTAGAAGGGACGCTGCTTACGTTAACGCTTTCTTTAAAAAATATAATTGGTTTTTCTTCTTTTTCTTCTTCTTCTTTTTTCTCTTTTTTTAAAGTCAATTAACCACAGTGGTGAGACGTGCTCTCTTTTTCGGCCGTTTACAGCGCGGCGTGCAGAGTGTCACCCCCCCGCCTCCCAGGTCACACCAAGCCCCCGCTGTCACCCAACGGGAAAGGGACGACAGGCGGAAGAGAGTTGTGTCACCACTGTGCCGTGGGGGTGGCCGCAAACCCGGAGTCTCTTGGTCAAAAGGCCAGGACGCGGTGGGCGGGGAAAAAAAAAACCCCTTCCCTGCGTCCCAAGAGAAAAAGTCCCGTCGGGAGCCGGGAACGGGATCAAGTCCAGAGGAGTAAAAGCCTTGGCGTCCGCGCGAGCGTCAGTCGATGTACTGCGACAGCCAGCGGAAGCCCTCGCCGTAGCCTTGCCTCTTCAGCACGCTGCACATGAACACCTCCATGGGCCGGGCATTCAGGTCCTTCAGCGGCACGTTTCCCTAGGGAAAATCCAAAGGGAGGTCAGGATCATGGAATGGTTTGGGTAGGAAGGGACCTTAAAGATCATCTCATTCCACCCCCCTGCCCTGGGCAGGGACACCTCCCACCAGCCCAGGTTGCTCCAAGCCCCCTCCAACCTGGCCTTGAACCCCTCCAGGGATGGGGCAGCCACAGCTTCTCTGGGCAACCTGGGCCAGTGTCCCACCACCCTCACAGCCAAGAATTTCTGCCTCAGATCTCATCTCAATCTCCCCTCTTCCAAGTTTAAAACCGTTCCCCCTCATCCCATGGCTCCCCTCCCTGATCCAGAGTCCCCCCCCAGCTTTCCTGGAGCCCCTTTAGGGACTGGAAGGGGCTCTGAGGTCTCCCCGGAGCCTTCTCTTCTCCAGGCTGAACCCCCCCAGCTCTCTCAGCCTGTCCTCACAGCAGAGGGGCTCCAGCCCCCCCAGCATCTCCGGGGCCTCCTCTGGAACTACTTCCCTCAGAGTCACCCCCGCCTTGGCAAAGCCCGCTCAGCCCGGGATCGTTCCCCCTCTCCAGGGGACAGGACTGTGGGAGCCGGCTGTGGGAAACGCCGAAGCACACACCATTTTCGAGGCACAGGCTGATGTACCTGTGACACCTGAAGCAATCGTCACCCCGTGAGCCAAGAGCAGCCCCGCCATGCTTTACTACTGTCCCCCCGATCGATCATCCTGATCACTTCTAACCGTACCTTTTTTAAACACTGGAAAAACGATTCGAGGTTTAACTGGACAGAAATTCAGAGTAACGAAGCCAGAAGAGCTGGACAATGTGTTAAAAAACACCAGCTCAACACCCAGTTCCTCAACTACTGCGGGGTACCGTGTTTTGCACAACCCTGGCAGTTTCAAAACTTGCCGGAGGGCTTTATTATTATTATTATTGGTCAATATCATGGAGAAATTGACAACTAAGAGCTCTATTAGTTTCTAGACGGAACCCCACTCTGCAAGAAAAGATCCCAGCCCTCCCTCGCTTGCAGCCGATCCAAGATGTGGATGCCTCCCTACCTTTCCCGTGGTCTGTCCGTAGAGCCCAAAGATCTCCCGCAGTCTCTCCTCGCTGATGGCCTCCGGTCTGTCGATTTTGTTACCCAAGATAAGGATTGGCACGTTGGATATTGTTTCGTCCGTCATTAGGGCCTGCGTGCAAGACGGAGGGGTTAAGCAGAAGCAGAACAGTCACAAATCTGAAGAAAAATGTTTTGTTTCAGCTCTGTGACCAACAAGGGCTAATTTTTGGTGCTACAGTACTCCCGCGGAAGAGGAGTCTCTCTGGAAAGGTTTCTCGGAAGAAGCTCCTATATCAAAACCCATGGGCTGTTAAAAAACTTCTTCAAAGGCTGCTCAAGAGCCCACGGTCGACCCACAGTAAGGGCACCCAGGTTTAAAGAATCATAGAACGGTTTGGGCTGGAAGGGACCTTACAGTTTATCTAGTTCCCACCCCCTGCCCTGGGCAGGGACACCTCCCACCAGCCCAGGCTGCTCCAAGCCCCGTCCAACCTGGCCTTGAACCCCTCCAGGGATGGGGCAGCCACAGCTTCTCTGGGCAACCTGGGCCAGTGTCCCACCACCCTCACAGCAAAGAGTTTCTGCCTCAGATCTCATCTCAATCTTCCCTCTTCCAATTTAAAACCATTCCCCCTCATCCCATGGCTCCCCTCCCTGATCCAGAGTCCCTCCCCAGCTTTCCTGGAGCCCTTTTAGGGACTGGAAGGGGCTCGAAGGTCCCCCCGGAGTTGGGGAAAGAAAAAAAAAAAAAAAGAAGGAAGTTTACATTAAGCTCAACTTTGGATTCCATAAGCCGTGAGTGATCTGCGCAGTCCACCAGGAAGACGATGCCGTTGATGGCCGGCAGGTAGTTCTTCCAGACCCGGCGAGCTGGAAGACAGAAGCATCAAACAGCGCCCCTGTGAAAACGCTACCTGAAGAAATGGGAAAACTACACCCAAAAAGGAGCCACCCTCTTCGTTAGGATTTCCTCAAGGCAGCCCAAGACCCTCTGGTGAAGGGCCTGGCTCTCTCTGCTTTCACCGGTAACCACAGCCGCCTTTTCAGTGCCTTCTCATATTTGTGCGTATTAGAAACCAAAAAAAAAAATAGTCAGAAAAACTTTTCTTGGAACTTCTAGAAAGTCTAAGAATCAGAATTCAGCATTTATTCAAAAAAATAAGCCTATGACATTCAAGTCTTCTACATGGAAAAATATTTCAGGCTGCAGAACACGAACTGGCAGCATTTTTTTTTTTTTTTCCAAACTGCCAGAATTAAGCAAAAGTATTGAGACACTGAACCAACCGGTACCCTAGAGCCAGGAGGTTATTTCCACGTACAGCTCCATAAATAATCTCAGGCAACGAATAACCAGGTACTGCTCACTGCTGTCGCTTTTGGTAGATTTTTCTTAAAGTACCACAGAAATCAGAAAATTGACCGCCTTTGGCGTCTCCCCCTCAGCAACTTCACTTTTACCTTGTTCGTGTCCACCCAGATCAAAAGTCGTAAAGGTCATTCCAGCAATCGTCAGCTCCTCTGATGCTGAAAAGTAAAAACACAGGCTGTGTCGCAGGAAAATAAAGAAGCTGTCATGGACGGAATTTCTTGGGGATGCTTGTTTAACATTGCACACACTCCGCACGTAAAATATTCTGTAGAATTCCAGGAATTCCCTGAATTTCCTGTAGAATTCGGACACTGAAATCGAGTTGTTTCAGGAAATCACCAGCGGAGGGAATAATTTCTCCTACCTTCCCACTCAAGCACAATCTTACTGATCTGCCAATTATTTCACTTTATGACGCTTTTCATTAGAAACCCACTCCCTCCCCAGGAGAGGGACATCGTATGAATTGAAGCACGCCAGTTCTCGGGCTCTTCGTTTTATATTTGAGAGGTAAACGCAAGCTCACTTCAGCTCGGGCAACCAACATGCAACTGCATCCCCAGGTGCAGTTTTAAAGACCCTTAAAAGTCTGTCACCCCAGGGCGGAGCTATCGCCGAGGCACCTTTCAACACCGTGTCCCCAAAATTACAGGGGCAAAGCCAGAGCGGGAGGCAGGCGGGGTTGTCGCTGGCAGACTTACTGGGATGTAGCGTTGGGACATGCTGACCCAGCCTGTCGTCTTTGAGCATGTGCAGCAGAGTGGTTTTGCCGGCGTTATCCAAGCCCAGGAACACAAGTTTTCCAGACTTCTTGTACAAACCTGGAAGGAAAACGAACGAGCAAGAAAAGCTCCAGCAGGCTGATCTGGGCACGGCAGAGGAAACTTGCCGCTGTTTACATACGAACCCCTCTCCCAGACCGATATTGCCACCTGTGCAGTACTTCCAGCACGGACACACAACAGCAGGGAAAATAAACACAGCTTGAACTGGTCACGTCTAAAACGCACATTTTCTAAGCTTGTATTTCTAAGAATGACATATTCTTTTCTCTGATACAGCCCAGCAGAAGAGCGTGCCGCATAGTTTTACTTATGTGCCATGGGTTATGGACCCATCTGTTGCCCCCAAGGTGTGAAAATTCAATCGACTCATGAAAGACGGCAGCCAGTTGTTGAAGAAAAAGTGCAAAGTGTACAACAACGCATCATTTTTTTTGATAAACTGATTTTTTTCCACTTCCAGATGTTGCATCTGCGGCAAGTTTCCTTAGGTTTCCAACAGGACTTTTTCTCATCCCTCCCTACCCCCATGAGGTGCTCTGGACAGAGTGTATCCCGTCCTCCAGCAAGGACCTCAGCTGGAATTCAGGACTCTGGCAGGAGGCGCTTGGCCATCACCCACCCCTCAGGACAGGGAGGCTCGTGCCATGGCGAGGTAGCCAGCCCAGCTGCGCAGGTCACCCCAGACCGGGCAGTGTTTTGGCCACCACCTCCGCAAAGAGCCTTCAACCCGGACGGTGCTGGGGGTGGTAGTCAGCAGCCAGCAGCTCCTCCAGGCAGGCCACGGTGGCTAGCTTGGCGCAGGAAGTGATCATTTGAGGAGAAAGAAATCAACCAGCTTACAGCAGCGAAAATAAGGGCAGGCTCTGGTGGAGCTGGTGAGCTCGGATACCAGGAGGAGGAGGAGGAGGAGGAGGAGGAAGAGAGGGTTCCCTCCCTGGCTGGGCAGGCACATCTGCTGGGCTAAACGGGCCCTTGGCATCAGCTCAGCTGCTTTTGCGCTTCTTAAGCGGCAAGAGAAAGACTGAGCGGAAGCCAAACACCTCCAAAATATTCTCAAAGTTTCTCCCCCTGGCATAAAAAAGCCTTAAGTGACCTGCAGTTTTCTGGCCAAACTTTATCCTAGTCGGAGCCCTCGTGCACCCCAAGAGAGGCATGCTTCAATCGCCAACTCTGAGGTGATTTCGGCAACTAGCACGAGCCGAACTGAGCCGAGGGCAGCTGCCGCAGAGCGGAGCCGGTTGGGAAAGTAGCGTAAGGCGGCATTACCGAGGAACTGCAGCACGCTGCTGAAACCGTTGTAGATCCATTCGAAAATGAAAGACATCGCTGAGGATTTCACTCGCCTGCGGGGACAAAACCCACCGGAGTTAAAGGCGCCGGGTGACAACCGGTCGCCTGCCAACCCCCCCCCCCGCCCCCGCCCCAACCCCGTGGAACACTGCCACTCGGGACCAGGCCCCGCTCCACGGTGAGGGGCCGCGGGGGGCCCGGCGGCCTCAAGGGCGGGCGGTGCGGCCTAGCCCCCGCCCCCGCCCTGCCTGCGTGTCACCCCCCCCTCCCCCCCCCACGCCGTCGCCCCGCGCCCGGCCCGCTCCCCACCGCCCCGCTCGTCCCCCCTACGCGGTGCCCGGCCGGTGCCCGGCCGCCCCCCGGCGCTCACCCCCGGCCGTCCCCGGGCCGCCGCGACACCCACTCCCCTTCGCGGCCGCCGCCAGCTCCTCGCCGGAAATACGTCGCCCCCCTGCCCGGACACCCCGCCCACTTCCGCCCCGCCGCGCTGGCTCCGCACGTCGGCCCTGCGTCTGACGCCACCGTCCCGCTCCGGAAGGACCTGGGTTCGAGTCCGCTCCCCGGCCGTTCGCAAGTCACGATAGCGCATTCATCACCCGATAAATCCCCCCCAGAACAAATCCTTCTCCAAGGGCCGCTCTTCACCCTTCAGCTGCGGGAGTGGGAAAGGAAAGGGAGCCCGGCAGTGCTCAGTTTCAGTAGTTGTTTGGGGTTTTTTTTTATTTATTTCTAGCATCCATACACGTACCAGGTGAGCGATCTTCTGTCGCGATTTACAAAGTACACCGTACGACCACGCGCAAGCAGGGCGCTTTGATTTTTATAACTTATGTCTTCTAGCCTCCACGAGACCCTGATGCAGCAGACACGTCACTGCTAGATAGGCAATTCTAATGGGCAAAGGCGCAGGCCGCGTCCCCTTGCCGACACCAAAGCTATTTTTCTGCTCTATTCCGGCGGGCGGCGGGGAGGACACAACCGTCACCACCCATCCTCGGGCCTTAGTTCTTCTGGTAGTAGAACCACTTGTCAACTGCGTGGGGAAGGAAAAAAAATAGAGGGCGTTAGTCCTCTGTTAGCCACCCACTTATTAAGTGGCCCTGGATGCGTCACCTCCAGGGCTGGGGCTTCCTCTGGCTCCCGTCACCAAGGCCACCACGCATCCAACAGGTTCTTGTGCAGCCCTGTTGACGTGTATTTGTTGTCCTGAGGAAGTCGCCCCCTCGCTCAGCCTACACGCGACTCGGTTCAGGTGAGGACAGCGAGCCAGAGCCAGCTTGGCTTCCCTCTGGCTCAGGTGACTCGGGGAGGTGAAGTCATTTTGCCTCCGACTCCAACATCCGCATGGAAGACGGCAATTTCTTCACAGGTTTACTACCCACAAAGAGGTTGGGAAGGAGAGCCTAGCCCCTCGTTCTGCCACACAGCTGTGGGCTCTCCGCACCCTCACTAGCTCCCGCTGGCCCTGGGGCCTTCTCCCTGCGACAGCAACATCCAGATGTCACGTGCAAGGCGCCCACGGCCACCTCACGCAGGACGAAAAGGTGACCCCTGAGCGAGGGTTCGCCCCACAGATGTTATCTTCTTACAGAGCCGTGTCCCCAGGCACCAAAAGGCTTGTTACCAGCTCACAGCGGACACTCGTTCAGCGACAGATCCTGGATCAGGAGGTTCAAGTGAGCAATTTCTGCTTTCTCGGCTCACCCACACCGAGGATACTGATGAAACGCCTGTTTCGGAGGAACTAAAACCACTCCCCTGCCATCACCGCGCCCCAGGCCTCTGCAGTCTCTTTCAGGACCTGCTATAAACCGAATCTCTTCTGGAGCTAACTATGGCACCTCGGGTCTCCTACTCACCACTCATTTACCCGCCTCGTACCCAGACAAGGAAATAAGGCAACAACAGAAGCCACTCAGGAATTAAACAGCCTTACTGACACAAGCTGGGTCCAACAAGGTCCTTCACTTCTCCTCCTGCTAGAGCCATGCCCAGCTATCAGTTAAGACCCTCGTTTTGCTATTGATAATTCCTTCGAGGAAGCCTCCTCTACATTGGGACATAGACGTGGGGTGTGAGACTTACCTTCGGGTGGGATGGGGTTGGCAGCTTTACACGGCGGTGCCTGAAACGAGAAGCATCTTATTAGCAGATAGCAACTGCTGAGGGAGGTTGACCTTACGCCTGAAGCTCACCAGACGTCGCTCAGAGCTGCACAAGTCTTTACCGAGCGCGGTTTAAGATCTAAGCAGTGTAAATTGGCCTGTGGCAGCCAGCGCTGGTCAGCTGCGAGGGTAGCAATGAGCCCAGGTGTGGCGCGAGTCCTGTCACGGCCACAGCCTCCTCATTCCGTACGTGTCCTACATGCCGGAGGTGCTCTGCTCTGAGCACAGGCTGCAGTGCCATCTGCTTCTCACCATGAGCGGTGACCGCTCCAGCGTGCGTACAGTTGCAGGCAGCCTGCTTTTTTTACACCTACAATGTGATGGGGGAATACAAAGTACAAAGGACTCTCGAAAAACTGAAGAGCTCTCACCCCATGCTTAGCAACCAGAGGCAGACAAGGGTCCCTAGCTGGTGACACATCCTCCACGAGGGTTACATTTTCATAGACTTATGAAGTAATTCAGATACCATCAGAGAATACAAGCGCTTTTAAAACCAAGACGATGACAGAAGGCTATGAAGAGACTCTGGTTTCCAGTCACATTTCCACGCTCTGAGGCAACGTTTGCCTTTTGAGTTTCCTGTCCCATCCCTCTAACCCCTTTCAAGTTGCCAACAGCAGTATTTCACAAGCCTAGGAAGATGCTGTTAAGCCTGGAAACTGCAGGGCTACTACACCGGGAACTCCAAGCTTTTCATTTTAAAGGATGCAAGGTCTCTGGCTGCAAGGCACTCAGAAATTAGACGTTCTCATCTCCAAGGGTGACTTGTGCTGCAAAGCTCTTGGAAGGCCAAATACTTCAACACTCCCTGAACAGCTGACAGCCAAGCTACGGTTCAGAAGTTTAGCCCTTCACGCAAACTCTGTTTTGGATTCCATCTCCCAGATAGCTAAGGGCAAGGAAAAGCCTCTGGAGGAACGTTTGGCTTGCTCCCCATCCATCCTATTTAACCAGAAACAGGTGCTGTGTTCAGGCATCCAAAAAATTTCTGAGCATACAATGCGCTATTCATACAGCGAGGACAGTTTACAGAAATTGTTTTGCCCAACACTGACGCCGGGGGTAGGACACTCAGATTTGTACTTACTGCATCCACAGTAGCTTTTGCACACTCCTGACTACAGCAGAAAGGGCTGTCGGACACCGTCAGATTTGTGCTGGAAGAGAAAGGTCGCTTGTGAGAACGCGAAAGCCAAGTCTCTCCCCCTCAACAGTATTAAATAATGGAATATTAAGAATCATTGTTACAGTTGCCAAGTTGAAGGGGAAGGCCTGTGGAGACAGCCAGCAGCTAACGGAAAGCATGGCAGCACTCAGGAAAGAGAAGTTTCAGAGTTAATTCATTTAGGCGAAAGGAACGTGCGTAGTACCACAAGCATTAACCTACCAGTTGATCTCCCCTCCATCAGTTTTCTTCGCTATTAAAGCTTTCCAGTGTTCGTGAGTGCTTTTGATGACGTTCACCGCAAAATCCTGAAGTTGAGAACAAACGCCATGTTATGTGCAAGCACTGGGCCATCTTCTCCAGACTTTTGGTTACATGGAATGAGAGGCCAGCATTTACAGGCTCATTTTTAGATTGGAAGGGACTCAAAGAGACCTCTTCCATTACCGCACCTTTCAGGAACAACAGCAACCTCCCAGCGCACAACAGCAGAGCAACGGGGATTTTATAATACCAATTGTTTTACTTTCAAGATGGGAGGATACGCCAAGGCCACCGAGCGAGTCTGAAGCCAAAAGAAACGGAGCGCAGATATTCTAGTCTCGGGCCAGTGCTATATTATAAAAGCACCTCCACCCCGCTGCTCCTCCCACTCGCTTTGTCTTCGGCACCTAGCTGATGCCAACCTATCTGTGAGCCCTCTTCCACTCCAGGCAAATCATTCAACTGCTGTGCAGATCAACAGGAAGAGACATGCACCTAATCTAGCTTTGCAACTATTGAAAAAATGAATCTGCTTCCAAGCATATCACAGGTGGTTTTTTTTTTTCCCCCTTAAAAAAGTAGTATATGCTCAAGCATTAAGCTGTCAGCCGAAGAAGGAAGCACAGACAATTCTTTGTTAGCATGAACACCAGCCATAAATATCCTGGTTTGATACCACACAGAGCCAAATAAAACACTGCAGGAACATGTGCGGGGTTCTTTGTCCCTATTTTCTGCCTTGGCCTTGATTCTGGTTTCACCCATCCTGAGGGGCAGCAAGATGCCCCAGCCCACCCAACCTAGTGCCATGCTACAGCCGAAGGGGACAAATCCACTCCCACAAGACTTCCATTTTAGCCCCCTTTACCCTTTCCTTCTTCCCGCACCAGGCTTTGCAGGCGCTTCCCTTCCCTGCACCGACTCTGGAGCTCTGGGAGTTGAGTCACCTCACTAACCCACTCACAGCACCCCAGGACTGGCAGGAGGGAGGGTGCAGAAGCAGGATTTTACCCGTTCAAGAGCAGTAAGTTTTCTGACGCAACCCAGAGAAGAGGCAGAGGAATAAGGGCGTGAAGGAACACTTTATGCCTGAAGGAAGAAGCATTTTAACTCGCGAGCAGCCAACTTGCAACAGGCTGCGGTGGAACAAAGCCAGTGAGCAAGGGAGGCAAAGGGTGATGTCAAGCACCCTTCGCTCCAGAGCGGGAGCAAATAATCATGGTGTTTTCCATCCTGGTTCTGACATGGAGGCTCCCAGCCCTGAAGTGATCCCACATGAACGTAATTTAGAAGGCAAACTGATAACATCCAACAGCAGCCGTGTGATAGCCCTGCGCTTTTAATCCTAGCATCCCTGCAAGCACCAGGCTGGAAACAAGCGGAACAGTAGGCTGGAAAAACATCAGGAAGAATGAAGGCAGCTATAGAAAACCATTCTTCTTAGTGACTACTCATTTGTGTCCCCACGCACCTCGAGCTCAGGTTTTAGACAGCCTGCAAAGGCACGCTCACAGTAATGAAGAAAGGCGATCCTACCTTGTCTTTAAACTCGCCATTAAAAGCAAACTGGTTTTCTGGCTTTCCATCAGGTACTTTGTATCTTCTGAACCAGTCCACTGTAGCTTCCAAGTATCCGGGTTTCATCCTTCGGACATCACTGATATCTAGGCAGGGAGAAAAGGTTTGTTAGCCAGATCTAGTAACAAAAGTTACTTAGCTCCCCCTGCTTGCTCTTACCCTGCTCTTCTGAGCTGCCCCTCTTTTGGCCCCTCCTCAAGTAGCCTTAGCAACATCACAGAGGGGTTACAGTAAAGACACAGAGCGGATAGCTGCAGAGGGAAGACTGTGTTTCCTCTTCACAGTATACCCTGATCGCCCCCGGGAGCATGGACACATTTAAACAGCTTTGATTAGACACTTGCTGGACAACCCCTTTTCCTCCCAGAGGACAGACTGTACAGCCACCCTCTTCTTAGAGACGCCAGGCTGTGCAGAGGACTGAATTTGGGATAAACAGCAGTAAAATGTTTTGTTGTAGGACTGATAACATCCTATTCTGCCGTCCTTCAAGTATCACAGCCGATGAATATCATGGCATAGAAGGAGCAAGCCCATGTCCTGACTTGAAAGCTTCCTGCAGGCTCTGAACGGAGACAGGGAAGGACTAAGCCTGCTCCTCCCTCCTGTTACCTACCATTATAGTTGCCTGCTTCAGGGTCTTCAACGTTGATAGCAATTATCTTCCAGTCTGTCTCTCCCTCATCAATCAGTGCCAGCGTGCCCAGCACCTTCACTTTGATGACTTCTCCTCGAGAGCAGACCTGCAAGGACAAAGACCCTGTTGTCTGTAGCGATGCAGCCAAGGACTGCACAAGAGGAGACCGTGCAAGCTGGGAGAGTTCAGCAAGCAGTCGGGTACCATGAAATTAGCTGTCACTTATCAGCGGTTCATGAGCCCTGGCTCATAAGGCTCGCGCTGTAAGATCTCATCAACAATCTCCAGGGGCAGCGGAGGGAAACAACACATTCTTAAGGCAGAGGAGGTAGGAAATGAATAATGTCTCTGGATAATTGACTTCAGAGACATTAATTACGTGTTTCAAAAGACTGTTACCCTTTAAAGTGCATTACCTTGCTTCCAATTTCACACACGTCAATCGGATCGTTATCTCCACAGCAGCCAGTATTTTCATCTTTGTGACCCGGGTCTTCCCAAGTCTGCAAAAAAGCCCCCCACAGGAGTGAGAACTCTCATGTTTCAAGAGAGAACAAAAAGCAGGTTTATTTGAGGCATGCAATTGCCTTGAAGATACAGATGATGGCCCACTTCACCTTGCTTTCAGGTCTAGTGGTTGGGCTACTATTTCACATCGCCTGAAAACGCAGTATGAATCCAAGTTAAAAGGCCTTATCTTGCCAAGGGTAAACCGCTCCCTCCCACCGACAAACCTTGTTTCAACAACATTCCAGACTTCCTCCTCCGTTCCACAGCTGCATAAAGGTGAAGTTCACATCTATAAAGAACATTCATTGATTTGGCTGCCTGCCTGTTCCTCTCCCTATTCATTTCTTCACAGAAGTTTCCTGAACTCCAGATAGCAGCCCAACAGAGATGGAAGACAGACAGGGTGTATTGTTTCCTTTTAATTAAACAATTAAAGACCTGCTGTTACACTAGAGCAGTGACAAGAACGCTGAGTCCCATACCCTGTGCTACCCAGTGTCCTAGTGCCCGTCACCTGAAGCGGTGAGGGTAAGTTGGAAGATGGGAGTCCAGAAGGCATTTGAGCAATGCTTCCAAAAATAATATCTGCTTAAAACACACATTTCTGATCAGAAGCAAAAGGACATCGTGCTCACTGGCTTCGTAAGGAGCACCTACCTCTAAGGTTGTTAAGATATAAAAAGAAGGAACGCTCTTCCCAAACTTTTGCATGCCAGGACATGACTAGTAAAGTCGAGACCTCATGATGCATCCAGAGCATTCAGGAAGATGTACTGAAACCTGGGTGGTGCTAAAGGACTCCTCACAATCGCTATCCTGCTTCTCTACAAAAAGTGCTAAGTTCAGTCCCTTACCCTTGACACATACATTTCTTTGGGCCACTAACATGTGACTGGGTGAAGGCTCCAAAAGCCATAATTCTGTACAAAGAAACCGGCTCCGGAATCCATCCAAGTAGAATACAATTCAACTTCAAAACATCACCTTAAGCCAAGAAACCATGATAGACTCATATGGGAGAATATCCCCTTCCAGCAGTTAGAAAAACTCCAAAGTAGCTCTGGAAGCCTACATAGCTTGAGAGGAGCTGCCTGTGCATTCAGAATTCAAGGAGAAACTCTCCATGCAGGACCTAGAAGTTTTTCTTTCACAAGCCACAGTGTTTTATCCTGTAAAACTTGAAATCACAAAAGGGCTGGAAGAGACCTTGAGATGCTCGGCTCATGCCTCCACCCAAAGCAAGGCCAACTCTAGCTAAATCATTCCCAGGCCACCCGTTGTGGTGCTTTGCCATTCTGGCCACGGGAAAGGTTTTCCCTCGGGTATGAAGTGGAGGAGAAGATTGTCAGGTTAAGGCCATTACTTGTCCTCTCCACAACAGAGAGGAAAAACAATTCAGTCGCTATCTATTCTCACTCTGCAGCAACATTTCATGCATTTGACAACTTGCCTCCATCCATCCTGTTTCAGACAAAAGCATCACAGATTCCTTCATTCTCTCTTTATACGGAAAAAGTTTCTACAGGTGCAACAGTCTCTGTTGCTCCCCACTAGACTGTTTTTGACTGACCCTTGACTTTTTTGGGATACGTCACCTAGACCACCCTACTGTGACGCATTAGAGATTGGAGCATCTTCCCTTTCCTATTTTTTTTGGTTGGGATTGCAAAATCCCATTGGATTCAACTTGAAAGACACATTGTTTTGCTCAGGACACAGGCTGCCCGCTTGTTATCTTCAGGAACACATATCTAAACATACTTTCTATGTTTGTGTTAAAGTACCAGCTACTTTTGAGTTCACCATCCAGAAACTATAGAAGACATTTGGATAAGACACTTGACATGCACTGCTGTCAATAACAGAATTAGAAAATTCACTGTGTTTCCCTGTGAACTGTCACTAATGATTTATTCCTCTAAAGGAACCTCAAATCTTAGAGAACAGAAGAGGCAATCAGCCTTGCTGAAAGTTCCTGTTTATCTGGCAGTCACCAGCCAGTTAAGAGCGTGTGTCCAGGTGTCACCATCTGCTCGTGACCCCCTTGCCAGCTGTTTCAGAGAAAGTGTGTCGGTGCAGCTGTGGACATCTGCCTCACACAATCTCTGGACTCCTGAGTGCCTTTCTCAGATCCAACACTGAGAAGAGGGCATCTACTACCATCCAACAGGTCAATACATTAGCCTAGTTGTGTGGTTTAGAGCCTGAACAATCAGAAGGCCAGAAACACGAAAGGTACAGTCTTCAGATCTATTCAGATTTTCACTGCCCACATCCAAAGTCTAAAACAATCAACTAATTCACTGCAAAATGCATCTTCTGTAAAGATTTGGCCTAGGGGCTGTACACCAAGATCCTGTACCATTAGCTTACATCTTTAGCTCTTCATGCTTCACTGGGCAGGAACTGAGGGCATTGCATTGCCAGGTGCCCACTATGAACCTTCATCTTCCTTGTGCAGTGACAGCTTCCTTATCCAAAAGGCAAGGACCTGCCAGCTGCCGTCCAACTGAACTGCTGAGCGGCCAAGGAGAGGAGTGACAGAGCAGGTACCTCACTAACAGCAGCTGCTCATCCGCAAATCTTCCAACAGCTTGTTTACAGCATTAGCTACAAGCCTGCCTCTTGAGATTTCTGCTTAGAAGTATCTCTGCTTTCTTGATGGGTTCTCTTCATTAGCAAGACTACATATGCAACAGCAAACGCTCTGTTCCAGATCAGACTCTCAGCTGACCTTGCTCATTAATTTGGTGGTGGTCAGAAACACACAGATTCACATCCTCCATCCTCCCTCCTCCCTGCCAGAAAGGATGAGCCACTGAGACAAGTTACAGTACCTGTGGGATAGCACCATAATTCCAGATATAACCCTTATGGGGAAACACGTTTGCTACGTAGCGCAGTTTTCCTTTCTTCACGTCTTGCTTAATTGGGTTTAAGGGATCCTTCGTTGCAATCTGAAAGAAAAGTTACATAAATCTCTCTACTTTGCACTCTAAGAAAACCCAAGTGAATTATTATTTTTTTTAATGAAGCTGACTGCTAATGGACAAGCCAAGAGACCAGGAGCTGACCCTCAAGCCAACAGTGGATATTGGACAACCCCATTTCCTGTTGCACTGCCATCTCCTGGGATACAGCTTTCAGCAGACTTACAAACGTCAGAAGCACACAGGGTTGAGAGCCATAAGATGCTGCTTTAATCAGAAGCCGCAGAAGAATGACAAGTTATTCCAACTTCTGCCAGTCTCAGCCTCCATACTAGACCTCTAGCATTAAGAAAGCATTTACACAAGAAGTGAGAATTACATCTAGAGACCTCCCTTGATGCGGTGTCTGCGACACGGCAGGTTTTGAAAGGCCTTATTTACTGGGGCTAAACCATTTTCTTGCTGGTTAGAGAGCCCAATGCTAGGCCACTCTGATTTGGGATGTGGAGGTGAGGAGTAGAGAATCAGCAAAGCCAAAGATTAACAGACTAGCCAGCTCAAACACTTACGCTAGGAACTGTAGTATAGTTACCTCCATTTTAGCATTTGTCCATCGAGGTACTTCCACAACCATGTTGAACACATTCTGAAGAAAGCAAAAGATCAGTGAATGGGGAGGAATCTCACACTTTAAACTAGGGAACACATATAACTGAGTATGAAAACCAGCCAGTTAGCATGAAAACCATCACTTTTTTCTGTTTGTTTTTTTTTTGTTGTTGTTGTTGTTTGTTTGTTTTTTTACAGTGCCAGTTTTGATACAGTTGACAGAAGACCTGTTGTATAGTCAGTCACATGCCATCACTCAAAGCTGAATCCCATGAAAGACACCAGCAAAAATTGGACTGAGGTTACCCACACATTCTCCACCACTTGCCACCTACAAACACCTCCCTAGGTTACAGAATAGTAGGTTTAAATGAATTGAAGACAGCTGGATACAAACTATCCTAGATGTAACAAAATGAGGTTTTAGGCATGTTTATTAAATATTAAATACGAAGCGCTTAAGGCTACAGCAAGAGCCACCCTGGCAATTTAGAAGAGACAAGGCTTAAAAGAGTAAGCCATCTATTTAATAATCTGGGTACCTACATACTACCCTGAATGACCGAGAACATCACTCCCAAATATTCTAGTCCATCTTGAAGATGACAGAGCTCCCCCTCTCCAAGCCAACACTCCTATAAAAGCAGACCTTGTTAGCGGCATGGTGCAAGGATAAAGATGTGGGGGAACGAGGCAGAACCACATCTTGCAGTATCTAGTTTACAGGTGATGCTTGAAAATATCTCTCCTGTTGACTCCAGCTGGGCTGAGAGGACTCTTGAGACTTCGATGGCAGAGTCTCCTCTTCGAGAACATAAGCTTTTCCATGCTTGAACCCTAACATTTGCTGTTTGAAGAGATTACGGCTTTTAACAAAAAAGTCAAACCTTTTTCCCTAGCATCGACAAGGTTTCTAATCCCCAGGTCAAGCAGTATTAGCACTGCAAAATCCCTCGCACCTGTATTGCGCCATAATTAGATTGCTATTGTGCAATGAGTGCTGATACACCATTGACTTTGCCCACACCCTTCCCTAACAGAAGTTTATTACAAACCCTTAACTGCAGGGGGTCACTGCTCATTTACAATTTAGAAGTATAAAGGTCTATACTCTTTTTATTTGTAAGTAACTTGAGGAAAGGAATGAGTCAATTGGAACTGGCTAGGCCAGGTGCTTATGGATTTTTAGGCAAGGAATACGACTCGGGGGGTGCATCTTTGTTAGGCTCGCAGGTTCCCCAGACTCCAGCTGACAGATTTGCCTTGGTCTATGACACCCAGCGAGTAGCCCGAGGTCATTCCTTCACAATGCCAAGACACACAGGTACAGATAAGGTCAGCACATCCCAGCCCCAGACTGAAAAAAACACCCTGCAATCCTCTCAGTGTCTTAGAAGTCTAAGGATAAAGATCAAGGGGCCCAGACAGAACGAGACAACCTTTTGCTCCAAGTTGGGCTCCCTACGGTAGATGATAATGAACCTGCTAAGTAACAAGTAAAATCTCTGCAGAGAGGCACGCCAGCAACAGAAAGAGGTCTAATGTGATCAGCACTATTGTGTAACTTCGGGGAGTGCGACCTTCAGTGATACTTGCTTCTCCTAATGACTTGGCACGGAGATGCTGGCAAGCAGCACTAAGCGCCTGAAGGCATACCAGTAGTCCAGTTTCCCTTGTTAATCATTACCAGCCTGCGGAAACCCTCCTCACCCCTATACTCACTCCCCTGCTCTTTCCTCCCTTGTTCTGCAAGCGTCTGCAAAGCGGAGTATTATCTGGATTTCCCTTGTCCAAGTTACATTTCAGGCACCTGCTTTTGAAAACTGCTTTCCCAGTCGGCCACAGAAACCACTTTGCCACTGTCCTTGATGATTACAATCCGTCTGTTCCCTTCTGAGCAGGCAAAAGCCACCTCAGACTTCCCAGAGCACATTCTGACAACACCTGCCATCTCAAAGCTCAATCAGATATGTTTTAGAGGTTCATCTCCCAATTCCGCATGCTCTCTTCCTTTCCCGTAACCACCCTCCTTCCTCCAAATTACACCTCTCTCTATCACACCCATTAGAACAGTTCATCCACTACATTTCTCAAGCTGCACAGCTTTGCAGTACCCGTTAAAAGAAGAAACGAGCTACAAAGATAAGGAACACGGTCAGAGAGAGCTTGAGTTACCACTGAAAAAGCATTCAGTGAAAACTGAAGCGCAGACATTTTGGTTTCCTAGAGCTGGGGCATTTCAGACAGTGACTCAGAACAGCCTAGTTTGACTAAATGCTAGCTGCTGGAAGGATGTGAAAGCCCTGCATCACTGCACGTGGCAGGTCCCCCAGCTGCACTTGTGGAGAGGCAAAAGGTCCCCAGGAGCCGCCGCAGCAAGAATTTAACATCCTTGCCTTGTGCTCAGTGGCTGATTACACTGCAGGCATAAAGCACAGTCAAAACCCAAGCCTGAAACATCATGCAGCATGAGCGTAAACCTCCACAGGAGTGGATGTAGATATTTAACTAAACAGAAAATTGCTTCTTTCAATCCAAAAGGCTTTCATGCGACCTCACGGGCAAGTTCAAGACAACCACTCGCATCTCAGGCGCCAATATGAGAATGAGATCATCTGTCCTCTTCTCCTCTGTCGCTCTACCCGAGGCCGAGCCTGTGAGAAGAGGGCACCCATTCTTGGTGAGATGCGGCGATGCTTCTGCTAGCGCCAGAAGCAACCTAAGGCACCGGCAGCCTCCCTCGGGTGTTCCAGGCCTGCGAGACCGCGCTCCCTAAGGAGAGCTGATAAAATATTCACCCCGGAGCTCCAGCTGTCACCGGCCCCAAGCCAAGGAGGCCACACCAGCCACCTGGCTTGGTGGCCCTTGTCCCACCCCACCCCCCTCCCCCGCCAAAGCAGCCGGCCCTTTTCCATCCTCTTACCTTGCCGGCGTCGGCGTAGATGGGGATATCGTGGAAGGGGGAGATGTAGCGCCCCGTGGCGTCCTCTGTAAGGCAAAAGTGTGGGGGGGGGCGAGTCAGGCCCGGCCTGAGGGGAGGCCTCAGGTGAAGGTGGAAGGGCGGGGGGGGGGGGGGGGGGGGGCGCGCACCTCAGGCCGCCCCATCGCCCTCCAAGGAGCCCGCCCCCGCAACCCCCGTCCCGGGAGGGCGAGGGGAAGGGGGGAGACGATGACACTCACTGAAGAAGAGCCGGTACTCCAGGCTGTGAGGGGCGGCCCGCTCCTCCACGCTGTAGCCGGCCATCCTGCCGCGCGCAGACGGCCGGCGGACGCACTGCGCAGGCGCGGAACTCGCCGCGACTCCGCCCCGCTGCCGCGCGGCACGGAGCGGGCGACTCGCTACGGTCTTCCCTGGCCCAGCGCGGCGTGCGGTGGTCCAGCACGGTCACAGCAGCACGGTATGGCTTGGTCCAGCCCATCATGGTGTGGTCCATCGTGGCCATGGCAGTACGGCATGGATTAGCCTGGCACAGTATGGTGTTGCCTGGCATAGCCACAGCAGCATGGTATGGCTTGGTCCAGCATGGTGTGGGGTGGTCCAGCATGGCCACGGCAGCATGGTATGGCTTGGTCCAGCATGGCATGGTCCACCGTGGCCATAGCAGCATGGCATTGCGTGATCCAGTATGGCATGGTGTGGTCCAGCATGGCCATAGCAGCATGGTGTGGCTTGGTCCAAGCATAGCATGGTGTGGCTCAGCGTGGCCACGGCAGTGTGGTGTGGATTGGTCCAGCAAGGTGTGGTGTGATCCAGCACAGCATGGTGTGGTCCAGTATGACCAGAGCAGCATGGTGCGGCTTGGTCCAAGCATAGCATGGTGTGGCTCAGCGTGGCCACGGCAGTGTGGTGTGGATTGGTCCAGCAAGGTGTGGTGTGATCCAGCACAGCATGGTGTGGTCCAGTATGACCACAGCAGCATGGTGCGGCTTGGTCCAGCACAGTGTGCTTTGGTCCAGCACAGCATGGCATGGTCCACCATGGCCCTAGCAGCATGGCATTATGTGATCCAGTATGGCATGGTGTTGTCTAGCACATCATGGTGTGGTCCAGCATAGTCATAGCAGCATGGTGTGGCATTGGTCCAGCATGGTATGGTGTGGTCCAGCACAGCATGGCTTGGGCCAGTCCAGTATGGCCATGGCAGTATGGTGTGGCATGGACTCATATGGCATGGCGTGGTCCAAGCACATCATGGTGTGGTCCAGCATGGCCACAGCAGCATGGTGTGGCTTGGTCCAGCATAGCATGGTGTGGCCCAGCGTGGCCACGGCAGTATGGTGTGGATTGGTCCAGCAAGGTGTGGTGTGATCCAGCACAGCATGGTGTGGTCCAGCGTGGCCACAGCAGCATGATGTGCATTGGTCCAGCACAGCATGGGATGCTCTAGCATGGCCATGGCGGTATGGTATGGCTTGGTCCAGCACAGCACGGCTTGGTCCAGCACAGCATGGCGTGGTCCACCATGGCCATAGCAGCATGGCATTATGTGATCCAGTATGGCATGGTGTTGTCTAGCACATCATGGTGTGGTCCAGCATAGTCATAGCAGCATGGTGTGGCATTGGTCCAGCATGGTATGGTGTGGTCCAGCACAGCATGGCTTGGGCCAGTCCAGTATGGCCATGGCAGTATGGTGTGGCATGGACTCATATGGCATGGCGTGGTCCAAGCACATCATGGTGTGGTCCAGCATGGCCACAGCAGCATGGTGTGGCTTGGTCCAGCATAGCATGGTGTGGCCCAGCGTGGCCACGGCAGTATGGTGTGGATTGGTCCAGCAAGGTGTGGTGTGATCCAGCACAGCATGGTGTGGTCCAGCGTGGCCACGGCAGTATGGTGTGGATTGGTCCAGCAAGGTGTGGTGTGATCCAGCACAGCATGGTGTGGTCCAGCGTGGCCACAGCAGCATGGTGTGCATTGGTCCAGCACAGCATGGGATGCTCTAGCATGGCCATGGCGGTATGGTATGGCTTGGTCCAGCACAGCACGGCTTGGTCCAGCACAGCATGGCGTGGTCCACCATGGCCATAGCAGCATGGCATTATGTGATCCAGTATGGCATGGTGTTGTCTAGCACATCATGGTGTGGTCCAGCATAGTCATAGCAGCATGGTGTGGCATTGGTCCAGCATGGTATGGTGTGGTCCAGCACAGCATGACTTGGGCCAGTCCAGTATGGCCATGGCAGTATGGTGTGGCATGGACTCATATGGCGTGGTGTGGTCCAGCACGGCGTGGGTTGGTCCAGCATGGCCATGGCAGTATGGCGTGGATTGGTCCAGCAAGGTGTGGTGTGGTCCAGCACAGCATGGTGTGGTCCAGTAT
The DNA here is from genome assembly GCA_009819605.1 of Sterna hirundo. Lineage (NCBI taxonomy): Eukaryota > Metazoa > Chordata > Aves > Charadriiformes > Laridae > Sterna > Sterna hirundo. The sequence continues at coordinate 37,821,385 of CM020440.1, read as the reverse complement.
GACCACAGCAGCATGGTGCGGCTTGGTCCAGCACAGTGTGGTTTGGTCCAGCACACCATGGCATGGTCCACCACGGCCATTGCAGCATGGTGTGGCATGGTCCAGCCATTCATGGCGTGGTCCAGCACATCATGGTATGGTCCATTTTGGCCATGGCAGCATGGTGTGGCATGGTCCAGTATGGCATGGTGTGGTCCAGCACATCATGGTGTGGTCCAGCATGGCCACAGCAGCATGGTGTGCATTGGTCCAGCACAGCATAGCTTGGTCCAGTCCAGAGTGGCCACAGCAGCATGGTGTGGCATGGTCCCACATGGCATGGTGTGGTCCAGCAGAGTGTAGTGTGGTCCAGCATGGCCACAATAGCATGGTGTGGCATGGTCAAGGACAGCACGGTGTCCAGCAAAGGACTGCATGGTTCTCCATGGCGTGGCCAACTATGGCATGGGACAGCCCATTCACACACGTTCTCCCCCACTGCTCCCCGCTCCCTGTGCTCCCTGGCCACATGCCATGGCCAGAGCTGGGTAAAGGGGGTGCTGGCAGGGCAGAGGGGTCCATGGTGCTGGGGGCTTGGCTGGTGGCCCCACTCTGTCCCTCATCTAGGATGGAGCTGCTGGGGGAAGCAGAGGAGCCAAGGCAGGGACATGGCGTCTGAAGGACGCGCCTTTATTTCAGTGACTCACAGCCCACAAAGTGGCAAATCCCCATTTCCCACCCCACAAGCCCTTGGTCCAGAGATGCCTGGTGGCCACGGCTGCTCAGCCATCCCACGCAGGGACACCGGCACGGCGCGGTGCCAGTGGCCCTGACTCGGAGGCGGGTGGCGAGTCGCTGGCCCGTGCCTGGGCGAAGACACGGTTGCGGGCGCTGAAGAGGATCCCGCGGCCGTGGCTTCTGGGGGTGTAGGACCCTTGATGGCGATGGCGGTGGGGTGAGCAGAAGGGGGCCCTGAAGGCCTCCTGGAAGCCCCGTCGGAAGTTCTCGTTGAAGTAGCCGTAGATGATGGGGTTGGCGCTGCTGTTGAAGAAGGCCAACCAGTGGGCGAAGGGGAAGACGTAGACAGTGACCAGGCGGAGCTGGCCCTCGCTCAGCCGCCCGTAGTCCGTCAGCAGCATCAGTGTCCAGAGGGGCAGCCAGGAGAGGGTGAAGAAGAGGGCGACGATGATGAGCATGTTGATGACCTTGGCCTTCCTTCGGGAGACCCTCCTCCCCTCTGGCTCCCCTTGTCCACGGTCAGGCGCCGCTGACTTGAAGAGTTTGAAGGCGATGCGGGCATACATAACAACAATGAGGGCAAGGGGAGCCACGTAGATGTGGGAGAAGAGGATGGTGGTATAGATCCTCCTCATCCCCGTCTCGGGCCAGGCCTCCCAGCAGGAGTAGAGGGGGTAGGAGTTGTTGTAGGTGTCCACCATGAAGTGGTGCTCCTCCCTGGTGACGGTCAGGGTGATGGCAGCAGGGCACATGATGAGTAGGGCTAGCACCCAGATGATGGCGATGGTCACCAGAGCTTTCTTCAACGTCAGCTTCTGGCGGAAGGGGTGGACGATGCAGCGAAACCTGCAGGAGGGCAGATGGTGGTGGCTTTGGGCACCTGGTGGGATGTCCCTGGGGAAGGAGGGTGGCCAAGACCCGGGGACTGGAAGGGAGGGTAAGATGGTTTGCTCCACATATGGCTTTTGGTGTCAGAGACAAGTTGGGATCTCTCCAGCTTTGGTGTTTTCAACCCAAGGCAGGGAAGGACACCTTGCTAGGATGCCCCATGGACAGCTTTGTGGCCCTCCTAGAGAGATGGGTCATGCTCGTGATGCCCCTGGGAGACTTCCCATGATGGAAGGGAACAAGAGCATGGGACACTCAAACGTGCTGAGGGGAGGCTCCATCCCCACATCCCCCACGCCAACATACCTCTCCACGGCGATGGCCACCAGCGTGAAAACAGAGGCGGAGACGGACATGCCCTGCACCAGGCCGCTCATTTTGCACATGGTGTTGTCAAAGGGCCAACCTGCGAGGGGACACCGCGGGGGCTGTAGGAGCCTTTGGCTCATCTGGGTCCATCGGCAGCTTCCTGCAAGGTGTCCCCATCCACCATGTTGCTGCTGGGGGATGCTAAATCCTGCTCCTAAGAGGGGGCTGCATTTTTGGCTCATACAGAGAGATGGCCTTTAGCGGTCAGATGCTTGGAGAAAAACTCCAAAATTGGTAAAAGAGATGCATATTACACTTCTTAGAAACTCAAGGAGCGCGGTGATTGTCATTTCTCCTACTCTTACATACGTCTTGAGCTGTTATCACAGGGACTGATCTTGGGGTCCTCAATCAGAAGGGCTTTCACCTTGTTTCTTGACACCCGATAAGGCATTGGCAATAAATAAATCACACCCCATAATAAATAAATAAATAGAGACTCTGCCCCATGCCCCGGCTACTGCATTGACTCAACGCCTTCAGCCGTGCCAACGTCGCCTTTTATCTTTGGAAAGGTCAACGGGCAGCGCTGAGCCAGTGTGGGGAGAAGATCGATGCAAGAAGCAGAGGGGTTTTTTTCAGTGCTGCTTGGTGGAGAGCAGCTGAACTTTAAAGAATTATGTAAATGCAGCCTTAAGGTCAGACTTATTTTGCCAAATAGTGTCCAAAACCTGAAAAAAAAAAAAAAGGACTTTTCCCCCTGAAACAGTAGGTCTAAATGAAATTATACCTTTCATCAGATGTGCTTGAGCGGCCACCACCTGCCCTCCTTATCCTCAGCAAAAAAATCCACCCACGGGCAGGAGATTTGGGGGTGGCCTCATGTGGGGGGGGGAGGGGGGAGGGCAGAAGGTGGGTGATGTTCCCCACCAATTTCTCACCCGTCCGCTGCCCCACTCACCCGTGATGAGGTTGTCCACCAAGGTGGTGGGCATGCAGAAGATGCCCACCAGCAGGTCGCTGATGGCCAGGTTGAGGATGAACATGTTGGTGACCGTCCGCATCTGGCGGTTCTTCACCACGATGAAGCACACCAGGATGTTCCCGATCATGCACATGAGGAAGATGAAGGTGTAGGCCAGGATGAACATGGCGGCCACGGGGGAGGAGTGCTGGTAGTACGCCGAGAAGGTGTAGTTCTCCCTCAGGAGGTGGCTCTCGCTTGCGGTGAAGTTGGGCCAGCTGCTGTTGGAAGGGCCTGGGGAAGGGAAGGCAGGAATATTAAGCTGGAAGGGATAAAGTGATTATTCCCTTCATTTCTTAATGCTCTCAGAGGGGGGGGGTGTTCATATTTATACCAGTCCCCAGCCTGGCTGGGATGTCTTCTTCTGGGATCATCTCAGTACCCCAACAAGTCTCCTCGTTGGGTTACGTGGCCCAAGGTACCGCAGCACCTTGGCTGAGTTATTATTTTATATCATTTTTATTTTATGTCATTTTTATTTTATATCATTATTCTGTTGAGGAAGTAAAGCAGCCCAGAAGACATCCTGTCCTCATGAAATTTTTTTTTAGGGATGACGGAAGGAAGAGAAATCCACATCCCGACACCGCAGCGTCCCGGCCGTGTGGGGACCGTGTCCATACGGTCCCTGGCACAGCCAGTCTGGGAGCATCCCTGCTCCCGGGTGCTTCTCCTTGCGCTTCCGAGGTTCGCAGTTTGGGATGCCCTCAAATCTTCTTCTCGCTGGCAGACCCGCTGTACCTGAGGGAGACGGGCTGGGGCAGAGAAGACCTTGCCCCCCCCCCCCCCGCCTTGCATATAAAGCAATAATTAGATGTAATTATAATCATTATCTGGGATCCTGAGCGCTTCCAATGGAGTGTGGGGGGGTGGCATTTTGTTGCTACAGATCTAACAGGGGGAGCAGGTCTGTGCAGCACCCACCCTCGGGTGTCCCCGGGCAGGCAGGCAGGGCAGCGGGAGGACGCTGGGTGACGGGACTTCACTCCGGGCTGCGATTTTAAGGCGAGAAAAGGCATATTTTGGCTGGAAGGCTCAGCCTGCTCGCCTGCAGGTCAGCCCCGCTCTGCCAAAGCACTGCAAAGCCGCTGCATGGTGGGCGGCTGTATCATTCCCCCCCCCCCCCCATTCCCTGTGCCAGTGCTCAGCTCGCCAGCCAAGATGCTTTTCCCAGCCACCGGGACCACCGGCTTCCCAGAGTCTCCGGCACATAGGGATGCCCTGCCCAGCCTCTATAACCCTGCCCCAGGCATGGGATTTGGCTAACACATTTCCAGAAGGGCTTCAGAAAGGCACCAGGGGGATTTGCAGCACCAGCGCGGGCGAAGGAGCCTCTCGTAGAGGCGAGGAAACATCAGGAGCTGCTGGGGGAAAGATGCTCTGGCTGGTTGGCATCGGATGCACCTGCACTGACCGTCTTCGTTAGCAGAAGCTGTAGCCCAGACTGTCATGAGATTACCCAAAACCTGCGGTATTAAGCCCGAAACTTTGCTGGACTTTATGTCTTTGGGCTGCAGTGCCTTGCAGCATTGGCGGGAGGTGGGTGTCCTATGGGTGAGGAATCACAGGCGGTTTCCAAAGCCAGGTTGAAGGCAAGGAAAGGAAAATACGGGGGTGCCAGGTGCCCGGGTGGGTGCCGGGTGGATGGAGGTGTCCTCCGCTCGGCGCTGACACCTCGGATGCGGTGACAAGGGGATGTGGGGGGGACCAACACGGGGAGGGGGCGGGGGGGGGGCGATGGGCCACCCGCCTCCCTGCCTGGCCGTGGGAAAGCGCTGCAGGGAAAGGCTGGGATGATGGAATAGGAGTCCAAGGAGGGGCTGGACACCTTTTTTGGGGGGGATAAAATAAATCAGGTCTCGGTACTCACCTCCGTCATCCCCACCCGGCTCCGGGGGCTGCATCGCCGACATGCGGGCAGGAGGAGGGGGGAGCTGCCGCCGGGGGAGGGGGGGGGAGTTGGCCCCCGTCCCCGTCCCTCCCCCGGTCCCCCCACCAAGCCCGGGGCTGAGCCCCGGTGCCGGTACCGCGGTGCCCGGTGCTGCCGCGCCGGTTGCGGCTCTTCGCCGGCTGCAGCGGAGAGGGATGAGCGGCGGTGGGGGGGGGGGGGGGGAGAGACGGCGGGGGGACAGCCTCCCATCGCCATGGATACCGGGGTACGCGCACGCACCACCCCCCCCCCCCCGCTCCCGAGGCAGCACGGCGGGGGGGGCAGCCCACCGGAGACAAAGGGAAAGCCGGAGTGGGTTTGTTCCCTGGGCGGGCTCTGTGTCCCCCTCGCAGCCCCCGAGGTCCCCACGCTGATGCCGGCACTTGGTTCCTCTTTTCCCTCCAGCTGATGGATGGTGTCCCCAGCAGCGCTCCCACCCGTCCTTGAGGGGGGAAACATGCCGGGACCCCCAATCCGAGCGAGGAGGATCCCCGACCTCCACCCCCTGTAAATCACCCGGGCGGTGGGGAAAGCAGCACAGTCCTTAGGGACGCTGGTCCTTGCCGACTCCAGCTCCTCCATTGTTGCCAACACCAACAAACCCCCTCTCTTACCATGGTCTTTTACCAAAGTCAGGTTTGGGCAAGTCTAGAAGTCAAATATTTCCATCCCTGGCAGCCCCCAGCGTTGGGAAGCATTTGCCCCTTAAAAACACGAAGGAGCAAACAGGGGAGATGTTTAAACAAGGTGTTTTGAGATGACGCCTGTGATTTCTCCCAGCAGAATTTTTTGCAGCTGCTAAGGGACACCGGTGGCCTCCCCACCACCAAGGTGCCACCCTCCCTGGGCCATATCCCGAGCCCCACAGCCCGTTTCTTCCTTGGAAAGTAAGGGGCAGGACTCAAAGACCAATGCCATGCAGGAGGTGGGTGCACGCTTCTGGGAACACCCATGGGGTGAGCAGTGGCGGGGGGGGACCTGCTGGCACTGGGTCGCTTTGATTTCCATGGTGAAAAACCATAGGGGAAAAAATCTAGGGAAAATACTGCTCAGACCTGGGCAGGATCCAGCCGGAGGCATCAGCAAAGGGATCTGCAAAGGGGCTTCTTTAGGGAGAAGATGACTGATAACTCAATTTTAGGTTGGTATAAAAAAACCCCACGCGTAACAGGAAAACATTTAATCAGGCATTTGGCACATCACCTTATCAGCAATTCAGGGGGGAACCCATATGGCCGCAGGGATGTCCCCCGCCGTCCCGGCCCTGGACCGGGGCAGCAGATGTTCCCCGTCACTATCTGGGCAAGATGGATGCAGCCGAGCATCCAATTCCCCCAGTTTTACCCAAACCTCGCACCGCGCGCATCCCGACTCTGCTTCGTCCCCAAGCGCTTGGCAAAACACAAAGCGGGAGATTTCCCAGCTGGGGAGCTGGCAGAGCCATCCCTTCGCGTGGGAGAGCCCCGCTGCTTGCTTTTTATTAAGGAAAAAAAAAAAAAAAAGAAAAAAGAGGGATTTGCTGCCTTGCTGCGGGTTTGGGACAGAAAGAGGGATGCAGCAAGAGGGACGTAGCAGGGACGGACCTAAGCCCAACCACTCTGGCAGGCAGTTGCCCCTCGGGAGAGCTTGCCCGGGCACCCCGAGACCCCCTCAGGCTTTGGGGACGGGCTCCTCCGGTGACAGCAGCAGGTCGAAGGGGACGAGGGGCCGGACGAGGAGCCGCACCTCGGGGCCGACGGGGTTGGCCCGCAGGTTGAGGCTGCGCAGCGATGCCATGGCGGCCAGCTTCTCCACCGGCACCTCTGCAAAAAGAGAGCGCCCAGGTGAGCATCCATCCCGGCATCGGCTGCAAACCCCCACTCCCCTCCGCCCCCTCCCCAGGCTTTTATCGAACCGGGAACATCATCAAATAGTATTAAAATGTGCGACTATTCAAGCGTCTTGGCAAGGTGCAAACACCGCGATATTAAGGGTGGACACTGCCCTCCAGTTCTCCCAGTCCTAAAAAAAACCCTGCTGGGGTGCTAAACTGGTATTCGAAGACTTATTCCCCTGTTTTATTCCCAGTGTTGCAATGCCCAGGAGCCCTCACCAGGCTAACGGGAGAGCACGTGCTCTTTGCCCTTGTTGGACGGGCTGCAAAATGGCTCTCGGCCACCGCCAGGCACCCTCCTATTTTGCAATTTCCATGAATTTGGATGTTTTCCTTTACATTTACGTACCCTTTTTACATTTAAAAAAAAAAAAATAGGTGCAGGTCTCATGGATGGCCCCAATGTGAATCCACTGAGAGCAGAGGAATGAGACCGATACAAAAACCTAACCATTAAGATCAATAAAAGATTAACTTTTTGTTACAAATCACAGTATTTTGGGCTTGAAAAGCCCACTGGCCTCAGTTTACCAAGAACGGTTTCGTTTTAATGTGGCCACCAAAATGACAAGAGCCTTTTACACCCCCAGCTCTGATTTCTTCTGCCAATACCTGGAGCTGAACTGCGGGGCTGTGATTATAGCTGGGTGGGCGATTATGCGATTTTTTTAAACCACGAAACTTATTTTGGGCTGGAAAAAAGTCTCAAACACCTTATTGACTTTTTTGGTTTGTTTTTTTTTTTTTTTTTTCCCCTCTCTCCTCCAGAGGCCGGTACTATTTTCTGTCATACACATATTTCTTAGCAGCGCTTCTCTCTCATCAGGCTGAGCTTCACAGGGATTTTTTTTTACCCCTCCTCTTTATGGTGGATTTATTCACCGCCGCTCCCCTGTGTCATTTTCGCATTTGCTTTTTCCCCCTTGGTGCGCAAAAATTGATTTTTTTTTTTTTTTGGGTAGACCTTCCTGCTTAATGATCTTCTAAGGCTATGCAGGGGGATAGACCCCCACTTATTTAAATTTAGGGAGTTAAGGGAAATATTTTGGAGACCGAGCCTTGCCCCGGGTGGAAACAGCTCAGCTCTGGGGCGTAATTCAAGGTAAGGAGCGGTGACTCATCACTGGCATGAAGCGACAGGCAGGGCACGCGGGGCAACCTATAGCTATACTGCTGTGCCATGGGAGCCACCAACTCCTCTATGAGCAGCCCAAAGCATCACTTGCCGGCTCCCCAGCGCATTAAGAACTCGGTGTTTCAGCCTGAATTATTCATGCTGCCTTTGCCAGTTAAGTGAAAAAAGGAAGGGAGAGAGAAAGAAAAAAAAAAAAGGCTTTTTCGTAATTACAGCAAACAGTAATTTTCTCCGATCGGAATATGATAATACGTGAGTGAAAAACCCAGCTCCGTGAGATGAAAGGGCTGCTGAGGCACCGGGAGGCGTCTGAGGAGGTGGGTATGAAAGGGCTGCCAAGGCATCCGAGGAGACGGGTAATGAACACTAACAGCCCTGAAGGTCTCGCAGCCACGTACGGCTGCAAATTGAAGGGGGAAGGACCCTCTGCTCAGCTCAGCAGAGCCGTTTCCCGGACACGTTTTGGCATTACCCGCATCCTTTCGTGGCCACCAGCTCCTGCCAGCCTCCTCCAAACCTGCTGATGGAAACCTGCTTGCTGGCTCCTCTAACAAAGATGCATTTTCCATGCCATTATCCCAAATTAAGAGTGGCTCTCTGATGCTCAAGAAGAGAAAATTAGCCACAGTTGCCCCCAGCAGTGACCTGCCCAGCCTTGGTAGTGGTCTCCAGCACCTCCCTTGCTGTCTCAACATCTTCTGCCTTAAATCAAGGAATAAAGGAAGCTTCAGGCACCCAAAAACCCTGTGGACTTGGGAGCTGAAAATGCTAATTTGATACCACTCTAATTAGCAGGGAAAGAGTTAAAAGCACCAACATTAATATAGATTTCCATCTTGACTAACCTGATCTCCTTCTATGACAAGGTGGAGGAGGGAAAGGCTGTGGATGATGTCTGCCTGGACTTTATTAAAGCCTTTGACACCGTTTCCCAGGGCGTTCTGCTGGAGAAACTGGCTGCTCCTGGTTTGGATGGGCATGTGCTTTGCTGGGTGGAAAACTGGCTGGAGGGCCTGGCCCAGAGAGTGGTGGTGAGAGGAGTTAAATCCAGTTGGTGGCTGGTCACCAGTGGTGTTCCCCCAGGGATTGGGGCCGGTTCTCTTTAATACTTTCATCAACCACCTGATCGAGGGGATTGAGTGCGCCCTCAGTAAGTTTGCAGAGGACACCAAGCTGGGTGGGAGCGTTGATCTGCTGGAGGGTAGGAAGGCTCCACAGAGGGACCTGGACAGGCTGGATCGATGGGCCGAGGCCAATGGTATGAGGTTCAACAAGGCCAAGTGCCAGGTCCTGCCATTGGGTCACAACAACCCCATGAACGCTCCAGGCTGGGGGCAGAGCGGCTGGAGAGGTGCCTGGTGGAAAAGGACCTGGGGGTGTTGGGTGACAGCATCTGAATATGAGCCAGCAGTGTGCCCAGGTGGCCAAGAAGGCCTGTGTCAGGCCTTGCTAATTATTGCTAATGTGGCTAGCAGGACTGGGGCAGCGATAGCCCCCCCTGTACTCAGCACTGGTGAGGCCCCACCTCGAGGGCTGTGTCCAGTTTTGGGCCCCTCACCACAAAAAAGACATTGAGGGGCTGGAGCGTGTCCAGAGAAGGGCAACGGAGCTGGTGAGGGGTCTGGAGCATGAGTCCCGTGAGGAGCGGCAGGGGGAGCTGGGGGTGTTCAGCCTGGAGAAGAGGAGGCTGAGGGGAGACCTTCTCACTCTCCACAACTCCCGGAAAGGAGGGGGTAGCCAGGGGGGATCGCTTTCTTCTCCCAAGGAACAGGCCGTAGGACAAGAGGAGACAGCCTCAAGTTGCACCAGGGGAGGTTTAGGATGGATATTAGGAAAAATTTCTTCCCTGAAAGGGTTGTCAAGCCTTGGAACGGGCTGCCCAGGGAAGCAGCGGAGTCACCATCCCTGGAGGGCTTTAAAAGCTGGGCAGACACGGTGCTGAGGGACATGGGGTAGTGGTAACTTGGCAGCGCTGGGTTAATGGTTGGACCTGATGATCTTAAAGGTCCCTTCCAACCTGAATGGTTCTGTGATTCTATACATAATTACACTCCAGGGTTAAGAGCTTGTTGGGACGAAAAGGGCAGTTGACGGCACTAAATGTCTCCTTTCAGAGCCCACAGACTCCAAGCAGGCATTAATTAATCTCCGTTTACTCCTTCTTCCCTTTAGCTGGAAAAGGCGACCTAACATCTCAAGCTCCAGTTCAACATGTCTTAGCAGGTGACTCAGCCTTTCAGCAGGTGCTTTTAAACTGGTCTGTAGCCCTGCTATCAGCCCCACTGAGAGAAGGACAGGTAGGACCAGGAATGACACACGGCCACAGTAGCACTAAACCCCAAACCGTTTGCAACCTTTGTAGCTGATGGAGAAGGCCCTTTGCCACTCTCCCATCCATGGTCTGTAGAACATCCTTCCCTTGCCTTTTGTCTTCTGGTCTTTTATCTGGAGCGGGGTCCTCAACTCGTTACTGGACTAAGCAGGGCAACCTGGGTCCCAAATTATAAAAGGCAGCAAGATACACCCCCTTCCCATACTGAGCTAGCTGGGGGTGGGTGGGTGCTGCTGGAAAATAGCGTCAGGCTGAGCTTTCAGATGCCCCAACAGCTTCTCCAAGAACATGCTAGTGGCTCCTCATGAGACCCTGCTGCTAAAACTTGGTCTTCAGGTGGGTGAGTTGTATGTTCAGGCTGAGGGAGTTGGAGGGGGGGGTTCAGCCTGGAGAAGAGAAGGCTCCGGGGAGACCTTCCAGTCCCTAAAGGGGCTCCAGGAAAGCTGGGGAGGGACTCTGGATCAGGGAGGGGAGCCATGGGATGAGGGGGAATGGTTTTAAACTGAAAGAGGGGAGATTGAGATGAGATCTGAGGCAGAAATTCTTGGCTGTGAGGGTGGTGGGACACTGGCCCAGGTTGCCCAGAGAAGCTGTGGCTGCCCCATCCCTGGAGGGGTTCAAGGCCAGGTTGGAGGGGGCTTGGAGCAACCTGGGCTGGTGGGAGGTGTCCCTGACAAGGGCAGGGGGTGGCACTGGGTGATCTTTAAGGTCTCTTCCCACCCAAACCATTCCATGATGTGCAGGCTGGTGGTGGTGGGGGGAAATGCCATCTCCTGGGGTGAAATGTGTGTCCTGCTGCCATATTCCCGTGTGCAAAGGGCTCAAATCCTACTCGGCTGTTAATGAAAATCAAAATTAGTGCTGATAAAATTCAAGCTGATGGGGTCTCCTTGGCTGTCCTTCCACTGTTGTGCCAGGCTAGTGTGGGAAGAATAAGTCTCTCTAAAGAGGAGCTCCTAAATAGCATATAAAACTGTATTAGCATATAAAAATGCGTATATAGATAAAAATGGGAACTCATGGGCAGGTTAACTGGCACCAAGGCTCATCTCCCAGCGTGCTGTGCTCATGCAGGGCAGGGAGCTCGGTTCTCGTGTGAGCTCCGACTGGAGGGCAAGCCAGGAGATCCCACCATGGTCCCAGAAGGTCACCCTGGGGCTGAGATGCTTTGCCTTGGGTGGGAAGGGGTTGAGCTGCTGCGGCTCTGGGGGTGCTCCCTTCCCTGGGATGATATTGCTCGAAGGAGCCCAGGAGGTATTGGGGAAGGTACCTAGGAGCCATGCAGATCCTCAAACTTTTGTTTCCTTGGAAAAAACGGGCTGCAACACCCCTGGCTTTCTAATTTCTACCTCTTCCCTTTCTAGAAAAATGCCGAAAATAGGCTAATCTTTCCTCTTTCTGCAGCCAGAGAACATCGTGCTCATCACTAAGATATGTCACTAGAACATTTTAGCTTGAAATTATTAATTTCTACGGTGTTGTTGTTTTCCCTGAGTCTGATAACAGCAGCCGAGGAGAGCCTGGTGGGACGTGACCAAGCCCGGCAGCTGGGTTTTCCAGCTGCCCTCTCCCCCAGGATTAACCCAGCTGGGCACAACTCTTCATGTAGCCCATCCTCCCCGTGTTTAAGCTGGGAATAACGTGACAAAAAGCTATATTCCCACCCCGCTGCAACCTGCCTGCATAAAACGAGTGGGGAAATAGGAAGTCTGGAGACCTCGACTCCTCCACTGAGACCTATTGGAGCTCAAATAGTGATGGAGGGAATTAAAAATGAGACAGCTCGCTCTCTGGGAGGTGGGAGAGGGGGGAAAAAAAAAAAAGGGGGTGAAGAAAACCTGTGTCTCTTGCTGGCTCTGGTGGAGAGTGAGGGAGCAGCATTTAATGTCTTGCATTTCTACAGGGAGCAGCTGATGCCGTTAATAAAACTCGCGTTGCGGGGAGGAGCTTTCCCAGCCGCAGCTGAAGCCATCCCAGATAAAACAGCAAAATTGAGTGGATGTGATATTCGCCTCCCTGGGGATCTGCGTGGGCCGGGGGATGTTCCAGCCTCAGCTCTTTGAAAGCTCGCTCCTGAATAAATCCGCTCTTATCTACGTGCTGCCCCTTTTGCCTGGCTCTCAGGGACTCCAAAGGCTTCAGCTTTGCGCATCAAAGACCTTCCTCCCACGGCGGGGCTGGGGGACGAGCGGCTCTTATGGTTCCTTTCCTTTCGTTTATTTTTCAGGAGGTTTTGTAGTGTTATGGCTCCCGTTTGCTCTGGGAAATGTTCAGGTGGGCTCGTGCCCTTACTTTGCCTGGCAGCAAACATCCCAGCCCAGCATCCTTGGAGCCAGGCGGGAGTAGAGTGGCTGGGTCCTGCGGGCGGATCTATTGGTTTTTTGTTTTGTTTTTTTTTTTTTTTTTGCTAAATCTGGCGATTTTGAGTTGCAGCTGCCTTTGAGAGCCATATCCCAGCGCGGTGAATAGGGCGGTTTGAATAGAGCTTGATTTCCCCCTACGCCTGCAACAGCTTCCCCCCAGGAGGCAACGCAAGCATTAGCAAAAGCAAGTGGCTAACGAGGCTGTGTCTATTTAGCATCTCCCCTGTGCCCGTGTGCCCTTCCCCCTGCCAAATTCGTGCTCCGTTGGCTGGATCGCTAAGCCACCCTCCGCTTCAGAGAGGCTTTTGACACCGTCTCCCGTACCAGCCCCGTAGGTAGGCTTAGGCAGCGTGGGTTAGCCGAGTGGGCAGGGAGGTGGATGGGGAACTGGTTGAATGGCAGAGCTCAGAGGGCCGTCATCAGCGGTGCAGAGTCCAGTTGGAGGCCTGTGGCTAGTGGTGTTCCCCAGGGGTCAGCACTGGGTCTGGTCTTGGCCAATATGATTCATCAATGGCCTGGGTGAGGGGACAGCGGGCACCCTCAGGACGTTGGCTGATGACACAAAGCTGGGGGGGGTGGCTGACACACCGGCAGGCTGTGCCGCCATCCAGAGAGACCTGGACAGGCTGGAGATCTGGGTGGAGAGGAGCCTAATGACGTTCAACAAGGGCAAGTGCAGGGTGCTGCACCTGGGGAGGAATAGCCCCCCGCACCAGGACAGGTTGGGGGCTGACCCGCTGGAGAGCAGCTCTGTGGAAAGAGACCTGGGAGTCCTGGGGGACAACAGGGTGACCATGAGCCAGGAATGTGCCCTTGTGGCCAAGAAGGCCAATGGCATCCTGGGGGGCGTTAAAGAGAGCGCGGCCAGCAGGTGGAGGGAGGTCATCCTCCCCCTCTACTCTGCCCTGGGGAGGCCACACCTGGAGCGCTGTGTCCAGTTCTGGGCTCCCCAGTTCCAGAAGGGCAGGGAGCTGCTGGAGAGAGTCCAGCGGAGGCTGGGAGGATGATGAGGGGATGGAGCATCTCTGTGCTGAGGAAAGGCTGGGAGCCCTGGGGCTGTTCAGCCTGGAGCAGAGCAGGCTGAGAGGGGATCTCACCAACGCTCAGCAACAGCTAAAGGGCGGGTGGCAGGAGGATGGGGCCAGGATCTTCTCAGTGGTGCCCAGCGACAGGACAAGGGGCAACGGGCACAAACTGGAACATGGGAAATTCCATCTCAACATGAGGAAAAACTTCTTTCCTTTGAGGTTGGCAGAGCCCTGCACAGGCTGCCCAGAGAGGTGGGGGAGTCTCCGTCTCTGGAGACATTCCAAACCCACTCGGACGTGTTCCTGTGCCACCTGCTCTGGGTGACCCTGCTCCGGCAGGGGGTTGGACTGGATGGTCTCCAGAGGTCCCTTCCAACCCCGACCATTCTGTGATCGCTCGGCTTGGCTGCATCCACAGGGGATGGTGGACCATGAGCAGAGCTTCAAGCCAGCATCCCTCCCTACCCAGGGATGTGGGTTGGCATCACCGCTGGGAACTGCAGCTGCCCCGGGGTGATGCTCCTCCTCCCCTCCAGTGGGAAAAGGTCCTTCTCACCTGTGATCTCGTTCTCTTCCAGGTTGATGGTCTCCAGGCCTGCGACGGTGGTCAGGGGCTCGGGGAAACGCCGAAACCTGTTGCGGGAGAGGTCGATGGCCCGGAGGTGCAGTAGGGAGGTGACCTCCTCGGGCAGGCGGTGCAGGTAGTTGCCTGCCAGGTTGAGCTCTGCAGTTGCGGGAGGAGAAGAGAGAGGTGGTGGGATGGCGGGGGGGAAAAGATGGGGAGGGGAAAAAAAAAAAAAAAAGAAAATTAATGTACAGCTTAATTTACAGCCTCTCTCCCCCGTGGGCTGCCAGTTCCAGCAGTGGCATTCCACCTCTAAAAATTAGATTGTTTTGGTTTGGTTTTTTTTTTTGCTCATCTTCATGGTTTCCCGTTGTACCTTTGCCTGCTGTGAGCATCGCTTTTAGGAGCAGAGTGTTTCTCGGCTTCCTCGGGCTTTCCTAATTAAACCCCTGCAGCATTTCGCAAGCAGCGGCTGTGGAAATGAGCAATATTTCCTTGTGAAGTCGGAGCGACTCCCCCCTGAGGGACATTCGTCATGGCTTGAGGCTAGTTTTCTACCTTGGTGTGCCTGGACCCCTTCTGAGGTATAAACAGTGGTGGAAGAAATCTATTTATATGCAAGAAATACATATTCTATAGAGTTGAACCCTCTGGGATGCTTCTTTACCCCCTGGAAAAGAGCTCCCGTGGGGCCAGGAGAAGCACTCCTGCATGAAACTCCGTTAGCCATGGGAACAGGAACCCAAGCCCCGCTGTCCCAGCGCCCTTCTCTGGTGACACAGGGCTTTCTGCTCTATAAATACCCACGCAAGCTGCCCTGCTCCTGCTAATACCTGGTATTTATAGGTCCTGCCTTATTCAGGCTGGTGCAAGGCTGTCCCCAGCCCCAGGGCAGCTCTGCCCCGCTGAGACCCGGCATGTTCATCACCAGAGTGATTTGTTCACTGGTGGAGCAAAGCCCTTGCTGGGAAACAAGAATTCCGCCCCCCCCCCCCAGCCCCAACCCTGCTCAGGGCTCACAGTGCTATCTGGAAAATGAAAATTGGTTTCCTCTGCTTGAGGTGGTTCTTTTCTCCAGCTTGGGGGAGTTTTCATGGGTGATGCTCCAGCACAACCCGGGAAGCCTCCCCAGGCACCCACCGCGGCGGCACCCCTGCAGTACCTTGTATGAGCAAAATATTTGCTTTTAAAAGCCGCCGGAGCCCCGGGCGCTGCTGCAGGCAGGCAGGCAGCCCCCAGCGTTCAAAGCCAGGGGCTCTGGGTGCTTGCGTTGACCGTGTTTTCTGGGCTCTGCAGGGACTGTCCCCACCTCCTGCAGCGAGTGGAGTGAGCAGCTACGGCTGGTGACTCCCCGGGAGGGCTAATTAACCAGCAGCAAACCAGCATGCCGTCCCGCAGCCTGAAATGCCCCATCTCTGCCATGCCCCGTGGTGCCCAGGCTGATTTTCCCCTCCTCTTTCATCCCCAGCCCCATCCCTGGAGGGAGGCGGAGGATGAGGAGTGACCCCGCGCCAGCCTGGCCACCGCCGGTGGCGGCAGGGCATGAGTTTGGGACAAGCAAAACCGGTGCCTTCTACCCATGAGGGCTGGGAAGGGTAAAGAAAAATGGATTTTAGGGGGGCTGAACTAATGTTTTGAATGAGGTGTGAGCGCAGAGGAGCAAAAAACTGTGGTGGGGAAACCCTCCGGTGCTGCTGTGCCTCCTCCTGCAGCAGCCTGGGGGCTCTTTGCCGGGTCTGGGGCGGGGGGTGGTGGTTTGGAAGCGGGTGTTGTGAAGCGATGGGGCTGTCCCTTACCTCTCAGCTGGCTGAAGGTGGTGACAAAGCGGCTGGTGAGGGACTTGAGCTCGTTGTTCGCCAGGGAGATGCAGTGGATGCCCTCGGTGACGCTCCTCATGGCTTTGTAGATGCCGACGGGGAAGGCGATCAGCTTGCAGTTGGCCAGATCTGCCCCCGGAGAAAGCCAGGCACTTATAAGGCACCCCGGTCGGGAGGGAGCGACGCTTGCCATCTTGTCTTCCACCCCTTCGCGCTCGGTTTGCCCGTCTGGGTGCTGCCACCCGTGGATGCCGTAATGTCCCCTGCCCTACTCCTCTCCGCAAGCCCCAAGAGTCTGCTCCCATCAGCAACCCTAAGGCTGTTTCCGCGTCGGGTACGTTCAACCCGAAGTGGCATCGCAAATACTTCCAGGCTGCAATGTCCTTCTGGAAACCCTCAGCCAGCCTGGCCGTGTCAAATAACTTCACAACTTCGGTAATTCCCCTCCCCGGTGTCCTTACCTCCCTGGGGGTGGTCGAACAGCGCAGGGATGCCTACCCCACCGCTGACCGGGATGGGGATGGAGCGGGGCTTTCCCTGGGCATCCTCCTGGCTGGATTTCCAGTTTTGGAATCCTCAGCCCAGGAAGGACACGGAGGTGTTGGAGCGGGGACAGAGGAGGCCCCGGAGATGCTGGGAGGGCTGGAGCCCCTCTGCTGTGAGGACAGGCTGAGAGAGCTGGGGGGGTTCAGCCTGGAGAAGAGAAGGCTCCGGGGAGACCTCAGAGCCCCTTCCAGTCCCTAAAGGGGCTCCAGGAAAGCTGGGGAGGGACTCTGGATCAGGGAGGGGAGCCATGGGACGAGGGGGAACGGTTTTAAACTGGGAGAGGGGAGATTGAGGTGAGATGTGAGGCAGAAATTCTTGGCTGTGAGGGTGGTGGGACACTGGCCCAGGTTGCCCAGAGAAGCTGTGGCTGCCCCATCCCTGGAGGGGTTCAAGGCCAGGTTGGAGGGGGCTTGGAGCAACCTGGCCTGTCGGGAGGTGTCCCCGCCCCAGGGCAGAGCAGTTGGAACCAGGTGATCTTTAAGGTCCCTTCCAACCCAAACCATTCTGTGATTCTCATGGCAATGGGTGCTTGCCCCCATGGCAAGCAGCGGGGAAGGGAAAAGGATTTGGCTGCGCTTCTCACCTGTTGGCGTTTTTGCTCTGAATTGTTTCCGTTTCCCATCCCAGGGATGCGCCAGGGGATGGAAACCCTGGATCCCGGTCCTGCGATGCTCAGCCCGGGCTCTGCTGCCCACCCCCTCCCCAAAGCTGTGGTGGGGGCTGCGGGAACTCGGTCCTCCCCCGCTTCTCCTCTCGCTCAGGGGGACGTCGAGAGGCTGAGCCACGAAGCTGAGACTCTCAGCGTTCGCTGGTTTGTACCCCGGGGCACCCAACGTGAATAAAAATGAGCGCCTTTCATCTCGCCCTTTTGATGAACCACGCGCGGCTCTCGGACATTAGGTAGAAACAGGGAAATTGCAGAAAAACACAAATCCGACAAGGCGACGCAGGGAGAGGTCTGGCTCCCGCCGTCACTCGCGCGAGGAAGGGCTTTATCCCTGGAGCACGTCTCGTGGGATTACGTGCCATGGCTGGGATCCCACTTAAGCTTTGGAGGGGGCTGAGAGCCCTTTGGAAGAGCCTTTCCCTTCCCCGGGGATGCGGGATCCTTGGGGGCAGCACCCGCGGGGGGGGCCGGCACCTTTTTTTAGACCACGGCAGCAAAAAATAGAGCCCTGCTCCCGGATACCCGATCCTTCTCCGGGCCCCGAGCGGGAGCCGAGCCGGAGCACCGGGCTTACCCAGGGAATCCGTTTTGTTCTCCACCGTCTCGTTCACCTTCCTGGCCACCCGGGCCACCGCCTCTCCCATCCGCTTCTGCATGCGGGTGCCCGGTCCCGCCGGGGACACGCTTCGGCCGGGGGGGTCCACGGCTGGAGGGAGAAGCCAGTCCCTCCGACCTCTCGGGAGAGGGCTGCTAAAAATAACCCTTGGGATCGGCCTTCCCAGGGGAGGGAGGGAGGCTGTGCTGGGGCTGGCATGGCCCTCACGGGGTGAGATTCCCAGCTTTCCAGGATGGTTTCTTTGGGATATGGGGAGGCATCTTCATGTCCCAAACCAGGAAAGGGGATGCAGGATCCAGGGCTGGTGTAGCCCTTGGGGTGCAGGATTGCCAACTTTTTGGGTTGGCACATTTGGGATACAGGGATGCAGCCCCTTTCCTGGTTTGCAATATGAGGCTGCATCCCCTTTCCTGGTTTAGGATCCAGGGATGCATCCCCTTTCCCAGTGATCTGGGGCCGATGTAGCCCTTGGGGTGTGTGAGTCCCAACTTTTTGGGTTGGTACATTTTGGGTATGGGTCTGCAACCCCTTTCCTGGTTTGGGATATGGGGATGCTCCTCCTTTCCCGGTGATCTGGGTCTGGTGTAGGCGTGTGCGGGATTGTCGACTTCTCAGTTTGGTACATTTGGGATACAGGGATGCAGCCCCTTTCCTGGTTTGGGACATGAGGATGCATCCCCTTTCCCGGTGGTCTGGGGCTGGTGTAGCCCTTGGGGTGTGGGATTGACAGCTTTTTGGTTTGGTGCATTTGGGATACGGGGCTGCATCCCCTTTCCTGGTTTGGGATACAGGGATAGATCCCCTTTCCTGGTTTGGGATCTGGGGCTGGTGTAGCCCTTGGGGTGCAGGATTGCCAGCTTTTTGGGTTGGTACACTTGGGATAAGGGGCTGCACCCCTTTCCTGGTTTGGGATGTGGGGCTGCACCCCCTTTCCTCATTTGGGATATCGAGATGCATCTCTTTCCCCAGTGATTTGGGGCTGGTGTCACCCTCAGGGCACAGGATTCCCAACTTTTTGGATTGGGACATTTGGAATATGGGGATGCATCCCCTTTCTTTCTTTGGGATATGGGGATGCATATGCATTCCTGGTTTGGAATACAGGGATGCATCCCCTTTCCTGGTATGGGATATGGGGCTGCATCCCAGTTTGGGACCTGGGGCTGTTGTAGCCCTTAGGGCGCGGGATTGACAACTTTTTGGGTTGGTACATTTGGGATGTGGGGCTGCACCCCCTTTCCTGGTTTGGGATACGGGGCTGCACCCCCTGTCCTGGTTTGGGATACGGGGCTGCACCCCCTTTCCTGGTTTGGGATGTGGGGCTGCACCCCCTGTCCTGGTTTGGGATACAGGGATGCATCCCCTTTCCCAGTGAATTTGATCAGCTCCTTCCCTTTTCTGCTGACTTTGATCAGCTCTGCTCAGCCAAAATGTTTTTCGTAGAAGGAACCCGGGACGGGAGGACCCGCTTAGCACGGGAGTTCTCAGGGAAAACCCCCCTTAACACCCCCCCCCACCCCAAAAAAAAAAACCACTCTTCCCACGCCGGGAGTCGAACCCGGGCCGCCTGGGTGAAAACCAGGAATCCTCACCGCTAGACCACGTGGGAGGGCGCGGGCAGCGCTCTGCCGCCCCCGCGCCTGCCCCCTACCGGCGGCGGGCGGAGCCGGGCGGCGGCGGGACGGGACGGGCCGGGAAGCGGCGAGGGGCGGGGGGGGGACGGCCCCGGAGGGGGGTGACACGACGGGGCGGGGGGCGGTGCCGCCCGCTCCGCGCCGCCTCCGCGGGGACAATAGCGCGGGGCCATGTCGTCCGCCGGCGGCCGCCAGCCCAGCCAGAGCCGGGCCATCCCCACCCGCACGGTGGCCCTCAGCGACGCGGCCCAGCTCCCCCCGGACTACTGCACCACCCCCGGCGGCACCCTCTTCTCCACCACCCCGGGAGGTAAGCGCCGGGGGGGGGGGGGGGGGGTGGCACGCGCACACACACCGGGGCCTTGCCGCCTCTCCCAACGCCGCCTATCGCCCCTATATCGCGCCTCTATGTCGTGTATATCGGCGCTTAAAGCAAGCCGCCACTCTTTTTACCGGGGGTGGCAACCGGCCCCGGTGGGACGTGGCCACCGGGGGCGGGGGGGAGCGGGGAGGAGAGCGGGGGGGCTCGACGCCCCCGCGGCGTGTCGGCGGCGAAGTGGGACGTGGCCAGCGGGGGGCTCGACGGCGAACTGGGACGTGGCCACCGGGGGGCTCGACGCCCCCGCGGGGTGGGTGGGGGGGGGGGGGGGGAAGGAGGGGCAGAAGGGGGGGCTCTGCCCCGTCCCGCTTTGACCCCCACCCTCCGGGGCTGGAGCATGCCCTGTGGTGCTGGGGGGGAGAGGGGCGCGGGGGACATTTTGGAGTGCCGGCATCCCCGGGGATGCCTCCCCACCCCTGCCATGAGTTCGCCAGACCTCGTGGCAAGCTCCACGGGGCAGCTGGTAGCCAGGTGCCAGCCGGGGATGTTTATCCAGCGCCGAATTATCGCCCGTCGTGCCCAGATAAGAGCGGGCAGAGCGGCGGCGTGTGTGTCCCCCCCACGCTTATCCTTGAGGTCCTTGGCCATGGCGCCCGTCCTGCCGGGAGACTCTTGCTGCTGCTGCTGGGCTGGATCCCCGCCCCCCCCCCCCCCGGCCCCGCTATCCTTATCCTCTTATCCCACTTCTTCCAGGCACCCGGATCATCTACGACCGCAAGTTCCTGCTGGACCGCCGCAACTCCCCCATGGCCCAGACCCCGCCTTGTCACCTCCCCGATATTCCCGGCGTCACCAGCCCAGGCTCGGCC